>JAFBJQ010000105.1:0-74316 GCA_016785345.1 Trinectes maculatus
GAGGAAATTTCAATATTTTGAATAATTACTGAGGCCAAAACAGAAAAAAACAGTGCACTATTAACTCTTGATGATGATGGGTAACAGTCCTTTGTCTTCAGGGAGTGAGGTTTTTGTTTTTCGGGCTGAAAAAAACCTGTGTAACCTGACAAGTTTACCAAAAAATTAAATCCAACATCAACATGTATTCAAGTCCCCCCTGGTAAAACAGTGGATTTGTTCAGTTCTCTGCCAATGCACAAAACGTATGTTCACATGGTGTGTGAATGCATGTTTTGAAGACGAGCTGGTGGATGGTGAAAACATCTTCATCTTTGACACCAAGAGCCCAGGTTCATGCTCTGTTGCCTGCCAGTGAAGAGTGTTTCCTTCCTTTTGAAGCAATAGTTCACTGTTGGGAAACGGGCTTATTTATGTTCTTGTCAGGTGAATACCGCTGCCATATCAAAAAAAAGGGGTGGGGGGTGGGAGGGTGGCAGACAGTGAGCCAAGCATTGCACAGAGACAAAAATGGTAAAACTGTGAGCCTGACTCTGTCCAAAAGTTCTTCAATTCGGCAGGAAACTCTGCAGCTAATTAACATGTAATGGCTCATAATAGATTTGTATGGTCATTTTGTTGCTTTTGAGGTTGCTAGGCAACCAGTGCCCAACCTAGACACATGTTGGCATATAATCCTCATGAAACCGCAGTGTGTTGTTTTTACACCTTACTGTCGTGCGGTTGTTGTACAATGTTATAGTGGACTATTTACCAGTGTTAATATATATGTACTGTTCAGATATATAATATTCAAAGTAAAAATCTTTTGTCATTTGCTTTAAAACCGTTTGACGGGCTGAACAGACACTGACACTGAACATCCAAAATATATTGTTATTATGTAAACAGCGTTTTTTGTGCAGAATCATCACATATCCACATCTGTGCATATGTTGAAGTGTTTTATGAAACCAAGACAATGGATTTGCAGTTATTGGCCAGTGGTTTCATGTGGAAGCACTGATACACCTACGCACAGCAGCTCCATACATACATCACACTGTTTGTCAGTGAGCTGCTCCTGTAGAGGCTGTCTACATCATTGGTTTGAGGGTCACAGACAGGAGACGTGAGGAACAGAAGAGCACACCTTGTTCACTTCTACGGTCCAGATTTTCCCAGCTGGGAATTTTGGTCTCATCCTGCCGTGGCACAGAGTTTGTGTTGGGAGCCAAACGGCTCGCTGTCTGTGTGTCTCTCCGCAGTTCTCCTGTGTTCAATATGAGTAAAGGCCATTTCCTGGTTGAGACTGAGAGAGAACATGTGTGTCTTCTGTATGCGTATGGGAGAGAGACAGTGAGTGGGAGTCTGTGTGAATGTGTGTGTCTGTGTGCGCTTTGTATGACGGTGATGGCTTTACCATATGCAGAGTCCCTCAGTGGGACGGAATGAAAGTCGGATATGAAGGAACCTGTCAGGTCTGGGCTACTGTCGGAAACCCTCCTTCTGTTTCCTTCTCCTCCTCCTCCACCTCCTCTGTCTGCTCTTCATTCCACCTTTTACATCTGAACCGTTTACACAAGATGCAGGGTAAATGCATCATATACTGTTCACATGTCATTAAGTGATATATAATTTACACTTACATACCAGCAATAGTTCAAAATATATATACAAAGAGTATGTAATTCTTGTTTTCTTCTAATGACATAAAGTTACTCCAAAATTGAATTCATACATCTGACTGAAAAAACATAGTTAGTGTACTATCTACTGTGTTTGATTTTTTTAATTACTTTTTTTAAAGCTAAAAATTAAAATATTTCTTTGGTGTTGGAGGAAAAACTGAAAAAATATTTAGCACATTATTAAAACAATTAAGGGGAGATTCATTAATAATGAAGGCACAGAGACAAAGGCTTTTTTTTAAAAAAAAGGCCATATGGTTAGCAGTAATTTACATTATTGATAATACCTGCAAATGTTCTATAAAGGCTCTAGTGACTTTACATTTGACACAAAGCTTCTTATGTGACGATGAATGTCTCGGGAAGTGTCAGGGTTTAAACCAAATTATTGCTTCTCCAACAATAAGAATAATAAGCTCTTTCCTAATGATAATCATTGTTTTCTTGTCTTGTTTTCTGGAACAGTTGTATAAGAGGCGTTTATTTTGATGATGTTTGGAAACGTTGGCATGTTTAACTTTTATGATGACAGTTTGTCAAATTAACCAGATTGTAAAATATCTGGAAAAATCAAGTTGAGGACAGAAACGATAGAATAGAAGCTTTGGGGTGCCACAGAGGGGGATCTGGAGAGTGTCCAGGCCTTTGACTACGCCCCTGGTTTCACGTCGTCCACATGGAACAAGCTCAGTCCAGGACTTTCCTGCAATCCTAACCCCAATCCTAACCTTAACCCAAACCCTGTAATTAGTTTTTTCTTTTGAGCGAAAATGGTCCACACAAGTCATTTTCTGGTAATTGACTGCAAGTCGAGTTTAAATGGTCACAGACACACATGCACACAGATGCACGTGCGGCCCTCCTGCATGCACACGCACACACAAATAACACACTTAGTCATACGCACAGTGGTCGTGCAGCTGCGGCGCGTGTGATAATGAGACAATCCTTGAAGGGACTCATCTGGACTGGGTTATATCATCTCCCTGGAAACCATCCACAGCTCTAAAATAAGAGTGTTTTCTCCCAGTCAGCTGCAGCATGATGTCATCCAATATAATTCCTACAATCAGGGGGAAAAAAAAGATATCTGATGACATGCGAATGTGCAAAGAACAGTGGTTTCTTTAAATGTGGAGATTCTTGTGGCGTAGACTAATTCAGAGCTCTGTCTGCAGTTAATGTTTGTCTAAACAGAGCCTTGCACTAAACAGAAAAACTTGTTGCCTGAGCATTTGCACCTGTCTCCTGTTTTCTCAAGCGGCTGAGCCAAAAAGCTGTTTATAATATAAACAAAACACTCTCGCCGTGTTATTTCTGTATTTTCTGCTTTATCACACTCAATACACAAAGGAGGCTGAAGGAAAAAAGTACAAAACGCAGAATCTACATGGAAATGTGTCCCTCAGTGTGGTATTTCACAGGGTTTTTCAGGTGTTCCACATTTCTAATGAGTTTCACCGAGCTACTGACTTCACAGCGTTCATTAGGTGTTTCCCCATCCCCTGCTGTGGCTTGTATTACTGACTCCACATCTGGATGGAGCAGTTACAGTACATTTACGGTTTTACAGTATAACCATATGTAGACAAACCATTTATTACTGCATACATCCTCAGAAAAACTCTCACAATAAACATATATCTCACTTTATATATTAATGGCTTAGTGACATGTTTGGTTTGTACATTTAAAAGTCAGATTAAAGAAGCTCTTCCCTAGTGAGCTTTACCGTCACTTCTTTTTTTTCCGCCCAGGAGGATGTGAATCCATATGATTGTGAGCGTGACCGTGTCACTCTTACCTTGAAAGAGCCTCAGATTGGACGGGTCTGGCCTGTTTCCCAAGCAATAGCTTTATTAAAGGCCTCATCTGTGTGTGTGCGCGCATGTGTGTGTGTGTGTGGTTTACAAGCCGGCTGCGGTGGTTCTCAGGGGACGGCCCTCTCCAGCTGCTGCTTTACAAGACTGTAACATCAAACACACACATATACACGCACACTTAACACAAAGGATTGACTTCACACATCTTTCACTTTAACACTCAGTGTCCCTTAACAAGTTCATCAAATGAACTCACTACTCCCTCCCCCCACATACCATGATCTTTACTCTCACACCTCCTGCACCCACTCACATATACTGTACTGCTCCTGCCTGAATGAGCGTATAGGTAGGTTATCCTGTAGGATCCGGCCGAACAGACGATTAAGGTTATGGAACGGTCAAGGTTCGGTTCGTTTTTAGCACAGAAAAGTATTGGTCAAGTTTGGGGAAGTTTTGTGGTTCTGGGTTTAAATAAGTGCCTTTGTCGTCATTGTTATAATAATAAACAGGGTTGTGGAATGGTCAGGAATCAAAGGAAACAATGTTGCTTGGTCTTGGTTTTTATTTTTTGTGAACCTCATCTTTTTCTATGATGCTCTCTGTACCATGTTTCCTTCTTTCCTCCTTTGCTCTCAGCGCCCACATGTTCCCCTATAATAAAAATATGGTCATCAAAAAGCTGCTTACGCTGCCAAACGTTGTTTTGGGTCAATTATGGCATCAAGAATTGTAAGTAAAACAATTATTTTGCAGTGCAATACGCTGTTTTATGAATAACAAATGTTGAATAGTCCAGACAGAATATATTTCCTTCAGTATCAGATCAATAAGTGTATCTCTGACAGTGACTGTCGCCTCTCGGAGCAGGACGCACAAATCAGCCAAACGCAGTCTATTCCTTATCCCCTCTGCTGTCCAATGATTTCTGTCATACTTCCTTCAAGGTCTGCTGTGTGAAAGCGGCTCCACCGCTGCTTCACAGTAGTAGTCATAAAATTCAATATGAAGTATAAAATGTTTGTACTTGACCTGGCAGTATAAGTGCCTTTGCACTCTATATTTATTTGTATTGTACCTCCACTTCAGCTTTTCCACAGTAAAAAATTCCGAGGAAAAAAAATTGGACATCTAAAAAGCAGTGAACTGGAAACCTGTCAGTGATGACTGAGAGATTTAGTGTGGACATTTACTGATTTCACCGAGTGAAAAAATAATGGTACTACGGCATAGCTGTTATTGACTGTAAATTTAAATGATAAAACCCATACCTGCCACGAGTGCCATGATGTGTGTTTGTGCCAGGAAATTAGGGTCTTGTCAAATGTTACTGTAAACATACAGTATGACACGCAGATTTTCAATAGTTTGTCAATGAACCATAGCAAATACTAGTTTTAGGATAACAAGAGCTAATAGGACGTTTCGGCTCCCCCTGTGTCTCTGACTCTGTGTCAGTGCTGTGGGCTTCCTGGCATTTGAGGCAGCCAGTGATTACACCATGGAACGTAATGCAGCCAACCAGAGCCTTCAGCGTTTGGAAAACCATAGTGTGAACCATTTTATTTTTGTTACGTCTCAGCTAATACACATTTATCATGATTTAACGTTAAGTTACAGGATTCAAAAAGAGCAGATTGATTGATTGGATGTTGATTAAGTACTTTGACAGTTTAAAGTACTTTCAGATTTTCGGCTTTGTGTTTATTCCAAGGAGCTCAGAGGGTCCAGCTGCTGCGTTCAAGTGTGGCTCTGTCTGTGGGAAAACTCTTAGTCCAGGAGTAAAAAAAAAACAAAAAACATTAGCAGTAGGCAGAGATGGTGGCAGATGGAGGTAGAAGAAAAAGCAAGTGTGAAAGTTTGGAGAGAGTTGAAAAGAAACACACACACACACACACACACACACAGTGAGGTGGTGAGTGAGTCAGGTGGTGGTATCGTTCCTGCCACCTCATTAGTGGCGATGACATCACAGCGGATTGCTCCTTTAGTCTGCCACTACCTCTCCACCTCTCCGCTGTTGCAGCAGAGGTAGAGCTGCTACTAGCCTGAGTCTGGGGAGCTGCTTTTAATGTCATCAGGAACTCTGAACGGGTAAGAAGGGAGGCCGGATCTGCTCTGGATGGAGGAGCCTCCTTTCATGAATGGACCGTAGATCAGCTGCAGCTGTCTGCATCCGACTGATTCAGCTGTAAGAAAGCCTATAACGGCTTCTCCCCAGGATACGGCTCATGTTAATGCTCACAGACAGCTTTTAAAGTTATTCATACCACAACGGAGCAAATTTCTCACAGGTGACCAGCGGTGCCTCCAACTCACACCAAGTCAGTCCCTTCACTTTGTCTGTCCCTGCATTACTCGTGCCTAATATAGTTTAACCTCTGTAAGAGAAGGGCTTGATTTGGCGCCGTAACTGTCACATTTATTTTCTTTCATACTTATTGACATGAACCAGATCTTTCAGCCACACTGAACTACAGTGCTGAGAGACTGTGATGGAGTGTGAAAAGGCATCTGGGGAGTGAACTGAGTAAATCTAACACATAATTAGAATAATTCACTCGGAGAAAAATGGTGAACGCAGAAATATCATCAGTGTATAGATATGCACCTTAGCCAGTGCACATCTTCTATAATAGTAGTTTTACTTTAGTAGTTTAGTTTTGTAGTTCGGAGGTTAGTTTTGTCTGTTTATGCAGAACCAGCTGGCCGATTAGGCAATATAGGCAAATGCTAAGTGTGCCGTGGCCTCCAGGGGGTGCCACAAAATTGGGAAAATTCACCTTCAATATAATTATATTAAAACTGGTTATTATTACTAGTTAGTATTAACTCTTAAAATGGAAAGCAATGCCCAAATAATATTAGTACAAATGATAATACCAAATGAGTCTTTCTTTTGTAAGCGCCGATGGAGGGGGGCGCCATATAAAATCGTGCCTAGGGCGCCACATTGGTTAGGTCTGGTTCTGTGTTTGTGCTTTGTTATCATGTAACAACAGCAGCATTTCACTGCATCCAACACCTCCATTCAAGAACCAGCAACAGTCCGTCAGGTGATGGACTTCAACCACAGTGATTGGCTAATAGCCGCTTTAGAAAAAGAAAAAAGAAGCTGCAGTAGAATAGAAGCAATTACGATGAACAGCAGATAATGGATTAGAAACAGACTTCTGTCCCACACAGTGTCTTTTATTGCCTCCTCGTGTTAGATTCAGACAAACGCGACAGCATGGTGCAGCAGGGCTCGGATGTCTGACAACAGAACCTCAGACAAACGAGATAAAAGGCACACAGACTTTAATTTCCCAGTGTTTGTGTCATTGTTTTACTGCGTTCTGAGGGATGTCGAATCAAACAATAGCTTTTTTACTGTGCGCTTGAACCCAGTGCACCGCCAGCGTGTTTGTGAGAAACTCGATCATAAAACGGGGATATGAACGGAAAAAGCTAAAGGAGCGAGCACGGTTTCAGCTGATGTCTTCCAGTTGTGTGACCTCTCTTTCCTCCTCCGTCTTTTCTCTCTCTCTCTCTCTTTCTCTCTCTCTCTCACTCACTCTGCCTCTCTCAGTTTAATAAGGCCAGCTGTAGAGTCTGGGAGTCTCCTGGGAAGCACAGTAGAGTGTGGCCCGAGCTCAGTCTGAATGAGGCTGAAATTGGTGGTGGGGGTGCAGGTTGGGGGGGGCGAGCACTTCCGACCGTTTTCCCAACGCAATCCACCACGCAGTCTGGCGCGTTGGCAGGCCGCCGCCAAATCTCTCCTCTCTCCTCCACGTCTCCCCCCCCCACCTTCATTTCCTTCCTTTCAATCAGGACCTTTCCTCCTCTGTCCCACAACCACCGCCTCCGTCTCCTTTTGCCTCCTCCTTTCCACCTTGTTTTCTTCCTTTTCCTCACTTCTTCTTGCTTTCCTCCTCTCTGGGCTCATTGGCGTGGAAAGCAGACAATTACTTTTGGTAATGACCCTCTCCAGACGTCTGCTCACTGGCACCACAACAAGTCGAGAAACTCTTCCCCTCTCCCCTCCTTCTGTCACTTTTCAGAAACGACCGTCCAAGGACCACAATAAATGGCGCAGCTCCTCAGAGTCTCTCTCCCCCACTAGACGTCTGCTCTGTGGTACCGCATCAGGTCGAGACCCGCTTCCGAGTTTTGACAGGTCCCTGACCTGCGCCCAGAACAGTTTAGCTGGGCTGGGACTGTGTGCGTGCATGTGTGTGCATGTGTGTGAGTGATTTCATGTGTCATTGTCTCAGTGTGTGTGCGCGTGTGTGTGCATGAGGTTGAGCCTGGCTAAGCTGGTGGGTGTTTTTCATCAGACTAATGAATAATAGGTCTGAGCTGAGAGAAGAGTATCAAGCGTGAGGAGAGGAGGAGGAGAAAGGAGGGGAGGAGGGGGGTAATGACTATCAGATGGTGTTCTACTACTGTGCTGCTGCCGCCACCGCTGCTCCTGCTGCTGCTGTGCCTTTAAAGAAGAACACCACTCAATTTCAAATCCACATATGTGATTATTATTCTCTGGAACTGTGCAAACAACCGTCAAGCAAAAAAAGAGCAGCTGAGTCTAAATGCAGGAAGAGAGTGTTGAGACTGATGTCTATCTGACATTTTAAATCTGGTGCAAGTGTCAGCAGACAGGAGAAAGACATCCTTCACTCATTAGGGGCTATGGCCATATCGCAATTAATTTATTCTTTGGTTTAACTTGGGTTGGGCAAATAAATTAAAAAAGCTATAATTATTATCTCCATATTAACAATGGATCAGTTCATTCCACCTCTCCAAAGCTTTGCAGCAGCGTAATGTCAAGTGTTCATATTTTGTTTCTGCTGCCCCCAAATGGCCAAAAAAAGACAGGAGACACAAGTTTAAAAAGTGAAAACCGTGTATTATTTGTTACATTACTTGTCTTTAAACAACAAACTCTATTAAAGAGCCAGTTCGCAGCTAAGTGTTTGGTGTGGTTTACTGACAATCAAAAGTTATACAACCTGAACATTAGCCTGAGTGAAGCAGCGGAGTTTACACACAATCAGCTGATTCATGCTGTTTTATTTTAATGTAAGTCTTTGTGTGTTTTAGGCAATAAGAAATCATACTACATCATACTGTACTGTAAATCATAGTTTATATTTTTCTCATTCTAAGTTTAGTCTTTCCAGAGTCTGTGCTCTTAAGTCAATGTTTCATGTAGTTCTATGTAAATACAACCACTACTGGGCTGTAATGTAGCTATTTCCTCTTCATACAGGATTCTCCTACCGAACGCAGCCGTGTGTGATGATGAAAAGACCTGCAGTCATCGTCAACCCCAGTCAAATGTTTTTTGGCCTGCGGCGGCAGTTGACAGGGAAATGGATACTGTGTTAGACCAGCCACACACTCCTGGGAGATGCAGATCAGAGGAAGATCATGCTAATGCATGTGATGATGGCTCACACTGAGTAATGCTGGTCTGTGAGTACACCTCAATAACACAGGTCAATACTAATAGATATACACAATCAGTCTAAGTAGGAGTCATCAATTTCAATGTTTTATTTTATCATACTATAGTTTCCTCATGTCTGACAAAAACACCAAAACACCTCCACCTCCTATATGTGGATATAATGGAGTGTAATGAAAACATGGATCAACCTTCAGCTAATCTTCACAATACAAGTTCATTGGTTTCCCAGTTAAAATATTTATTTGAATCACAACATGTTGTACTTGTGACAATAAGAAGCAGATCAACAACCAGCACCAAACCCCACATCTTACCACATACCGGGATTTTCTCCCGTGCAGTTGCTGCTGTATTGTGTTGCAGTGCTGGCTGTTGAAGGACAAAGTTTGTTTTTACTGGATGATTTTGTTATTTTTGGTCTACTGTCATTTGGGCTTCTATTACTTCCAAAACTTACATAACAATAACAGCGATATATTATCGGCCTCTTGAATCTGGGTCAGTCACTAAGGTGAGGCCCATATGCAGTAAAGTGATCTGCAGTGAGGGCCAGGGACACTGGCTTACATGAAGGTGAGATAAGCTGATGTGTGACATGATGTAGTGTAGATGCAGTCTGCTTCTCATATATTCAGGGTTGACAACCAGGGTTTTCTTTACTTACTCCATTTTATCCACTGACAGCCTGTTGATCTATCAAACGCTGGAGCAATCAATACCAGACACTGATGCTTTTCTGTTTTCCTCCATAACCCGAGCACTTTCATCAATATCAAATTTCACCCATGCTGTTTTTTTATTACAGTATTTAAATGGTGGTTTGATCCCCTTCTGTAACCTACCCGTCTTGCAACCCCTATCTTTAGCCTCCGTCTGCTACAAGCATTTCCTGTAAGTACTGTATAAACAACTGCAACCAACATTGGCCCCCATTGACACAGTCAATACAATACCACAGCATAAACACTGCGACTGTGATTGAAGGGTTCCAGGAGAGACAGATACACAGAGGCAAAAAATGACAAAGAAACAAAGAGCGTGAAGAGAGTGATAAATGCCGACTATAACGTTGTGTAACTCTGACGGATTATTCATTGCTATATTAGTTTTCAGCAACAGCGTATGGCTGCCAATCTACACAAAAGATGCATACCAGCAAATGGCCGTTGGGTTTAGACTGAGAATTACATACTTCATAGTCTAGTTTTGCATGGGTTATCGACCTTCAACCACTGTACATATTTAGCAGGAAGCTAAGTTTAAAGGTCATTCAGTTCCTTGGAAATAAGGCTTAAGTTGCATGATCATGCCTCATAAAATCCCAGCCACTTTAAGAAGGAAAGAAGTTAGATGAAGGCTATAAAATACACAATAATAAAACGTCCGAGCTGTAACTTGAGTTTCCAAACTGCTGGAACAGATTTTTGTTGGATAGATAGATAGATAGATAGATAGATAGATAGATAGATAGATAGATAGATAGATAGATAGATAGATGGGAGTATAAGAAGCAAAATAGCAGCCTTCCCCCACAATCCACCCAAAAAAATCTGATTCCCTTGAGTGAAAACTACTTGCTGGTCCTTCAGCATCACAGCTTGAGCTTCAGCTATGTCTGCAGCCATCAGCACAGGTTGCATGATCAGATTTCAGCATTGTGGCTGCCTGCCTCTCAGCCTGCAGTGAAGGGATGGTCACGGCACAGAGGGGGATGCCATGGCCAGAAAACAAGGCACTGGGAGAAAGGCAAACTCTTACATGGCCCCTCAAGCTTCTCAGCTTCTCGCTGTCAAGAAAACATCCATGCTGGTCCCACCTCTTGCTGGTTGCATGCGCCGTCAGAAAAAAGTCAGCCAACCAGAGGAAAGCAAAAAAAAAATGGATGTTAATCTTTTTGGCTGCAGAAATTATCCATCATCCATCCATCCAAAACAATATTATATATTCAATATAAGGATGATTGTGGCATTACCTTCAATTATTTGACCGCGTTCTCTTACATGTGACAAACGGGCGTCCAGCAATGTTAAACTCTCTGAGTTCACAGAGTTTGGTCCGATTGTTGCAGCAACAAAATAAAACAAACAAAAAAAAACCCTGCCCTGCGAAAGGATTTAGTTTCGTCTTAGGCATTGGATATTTTATTGCACTGTCCAAGATCATGGCTTTATTACTCCTGTCAGATGACAACATTTTATTCCTGTTTCATTTCCATTTTAACTCACCGTCCAAGTAACTGACTGTGCATTCGGCATTCAAGCTGAGCGGGATATGCGCTTGAGGGGGCTCTCGGGTCACCAAACCTGCCCGACAAACTGGGGTGATGCAAGTTCTGTTACAGGGTGGATTTCCCCTGAAACACACCAGTGTGCGGCCAAAACAAACTCCTGCTGATGGTTTGACTCCTGCCTCCGGTCTCTCTGGCCTGCTTCTAGACGGCAGCCGAGGGACCCGTACTGCTCAGAGGAGGAGCAGAGGAGCCATCTGTCCCTCCCACTGCCTATAAGACCGCAGGCAGACGGAAACACTCAGACAGCAGGCACACGTGGAGCCAGGAGGCAGAGAGCGAAGAGGGGCAAGACCAGTGGAGAGCCAGAGAGAGTCAAACCGCTGCCACAGACTGGGAGTAGTTCCTGCAAGTGGACTTGAAACAGACAAATATAGAAAGAAAAAAGAAGGAAGAGGACAAATTAACAACAACTAGACTCAACATGCCACTATAAATTTGCTTTCTGTCACAGGATTAACTGGGAGAAGAACTGACCTCTGGGATGTGAAGGTTTGCTGCATAAGCCAAAAGAGAAAAACCAGAGGGACCAGGACCCTCCAGGCACCTGTGACACAGCAGCAATCGACCGCTGACTCAACTTGCCGATCATTCAAACTCAGACTAACTCAACCAATTTACGCCAACATCTGACTCGTCTGGCTCATCAGATTCTGCTCAGAAAACCAGCTCTCTGAGCGGTGGACACCTTCAGGGAGCAGCGTTTACACAAACTTTGTGGTAACTTTGCTGAGACGCTACAAGTTCAACTTCGACAAGTGAAAGTTTTAGAAGAATCAATCAGTAGCTGCCGGACTCTTTTTGCGATCAAGATGACATTCGCCATGCTGCGCACTGCGCCTCCTGCGGGCCGCTTCTTATATGGCGACATCGCACTCCTGTCTGAAGATGACGATGAGAACGGGAGCGAGGGGTCCGGCTCTGAGGAGCGTACCACCAACTCCTCCAACACCGCTGCCTTCCGCCTGTCCTCCTCATCCCCGTCTGCTTTTCACATCAAGGTGAACAGGAAGAGGAAGCTGTGTGGAGGAGGAGGGGGTGGAGGCATAGGTGTAGCGGACATGGTGGGGAGGCTCGGGCCCCCAGTCTCAGGTCCCCATGGGGAGGTTCGCCAGAGGACGGCGGCCAACGCGCGGGAGAGGGACCGCACCAATTCTGTCAACACGGCATTCACAGCACTGCGCACACTGATCCCCACTGAGCCTGCAGACAGGTACAGAACAACCTGAGTCAGACTCTGTCACCATGTTTGATTTGATGCTCAGATACATTCCCTGACAAAAACTGATTTGGCAACTAAAAACTCAACTGTTATTCACATTTAGGTCTGAATAATATTAACACCATGAATCTGTTTTGATTTGATGATCAGGAAGCTGTCGAAGATCGAGACGCTACGTCTGGCCAGTAGCTACATCAGTCATCTGGGCAACGTCTTGCTCCTTGGCGAGGGGCTTCATGATGGACAGCCGTGCCACGCTCCCTCACCGCCGTTCTTCCATGTGAGCTCCTCCCCCAGCCGGGGATCCGACCAATCAGCTCAGCCCAAGCACATCTGTACTTTCTGCCTCAGCAACCAGAGAAAAATGGTGAGCAGAAAACTCTCAGTCAGAAGAAATAAATAACAGAACCAAATCAAAGGCCACATCAAAAAATATGCTCTTCAGTAAGACAGTTCAAATAACACGCTCTTGCCATTACAAAAGCAAAAACAAATTCAGTTTCTGATTAATTTTATTTTTTTTTATGAATTTAAAAATTATGACTGAACCAGACTCAGCTGTAGGAAACAGGGGTGAACCTTTTTGCTGGAAACTTTCGGGTCAGTCTGGTGTTTAAAGCTGACCTGAGATCAGTGACTGCACCTATAAACCTGATCGTCCCTCAGGGATTTTAAAAGCCGAATCACTTTTAAGTCCTCTATTAAGGTGAATGACTGTGTGTTATTGTGTGGTTGGGGGTTAGTTTAACTCGAACAGGTGGCTCCAAAGTTCAGGGTGGTTTCTGAAACCCACTGGACATTACAGCAAAGAGGTTCGTCTGTCAGCGTTCGGCCTTTTCACAGCAAAAATAACAAAACCTTTGCAGCCATTGCGTGAAAACATCTAACTCAAACTGTGGTGTATTTTTTTTTCTTTTTATAAAAATATGAATAGAAATTTTACAAGGGTATTCATGCAGTAAGGGAGATTTATGTATCAAGGGTCCATGAAATTCATCCAAAACCATGTGTATAATTTCAAGAATGTATTGACGTCAGTCTAAATACGAGAAGGTTTTAATCATAACTCTTTAACAACTGACTGGAGATAAACAGATTGGCCGCTGGCAATAACTCTGATTCACTGCTTTCGGCATTTATGTGCATGGTTATACCAGGCTAAGCGTTCAGTTCTTGGAAAATTTTATTTGGGAAAAAAAGCAAAAAAAAAAAAATACAAGAAAGAAAGAAAGAAAGAAAGAAAGAAAGAGAAGAATACCAATATAATTTTTTTGACATAACAAAGATGCAGACTTTAAGATTTTTCATTTCACAGTCAGACCCTTCTTGTAGCCCACCTCTTCCACACCTCCTCCTGCTGCACTGTTAGCATACACCTTAATCGAGACTTGGAAAAGGAGAACTTGATCCTATGTGCGTTTCAGCTCATATTTAACTGATTCCACACAGGAAATAGACCTAATCAAGAACATTCTCAAGCGTAGGAAAAGTCTACAGCCCGATGAGGTAAAACAGGGAACGGTGGCCTGACATCAGCTGACCATAATCAAATTTACATGAATCCAGCTCCGACTTCCACAAACACCGCAGAGGACGATAGAGAGGTGACGTCCACTCACTCTCTCTCGAACCCATCGCCACTGCCCATTTAGCAGGATTTATGTATAAGGAGCTGACATCTGGCAGACTCCCCCGTTACCCCAGCAGTGTGTGAAAGCTAATACCCTCCACGGTGTCTAAACCCAGAGACCCTGTAACTGGGGGATAACCTAAGTCTCAGCAGTGTCTCTCCCCCTCCCTCCTGTCTCCCCTCTGAACCTCTGTGAGTGAAAGCTTAGACGTCCTTGGTGTCCAAGACGCCCTCAGCTGGGAGATAACTGATCTGAAACCTGCCTCCGTCTCTCTTTTGTCCCCGTTTCCTTTTTTGCGTTTTTATTCTCTTCCCTCTCTCCTCTCAGACGTTTCAAAATCGTTCTCACTTTCTCTTCTTCAACTCACTCCTCCGAGCTTCCCCCCGTTCCCTGGGCTCGCTGCATATCGATCAGCCTGGCGGAGGTCAGAGCTGTCAGTAGGAGCTGTGTAACACTATCTGCTGCTGTCAGCTCGATGCTGCACAGGCCTGACTGACCTGTAAATGCATGCTGGGTAGAGAACAATTTGGAAACGGTCCCATGTCAGAAATCTCAAACACAGACACTTTAAATCTCTGCCACTTAGTGTCAGTCACAGTAGTGTCATGGCGTGTGATGATATATATGCCAGATGCAGTTCGCACTGCACTGATGAGGTGAACCCAGGTAAAAGTAGCTATATTCGGGACTTGACTTGACATCATTTGTGCAAAAGAAATGAACAGTACCTATAAATCTATAAGAATCACCGTGTTCCAGATGAAGTGAATTCACTTTCCTTTAACACGGAAGCTTATATATAAATATATTGTTTATTTATTATATTTGTCACTGAATAACGGAAGCAGATTATTCAGTGGCCTCCCTCCCTGCTCTCAACAGGTGTTTTCAATGCAACAGCAGAATCACAAAAAGACAAGGCTGGTCTGTTTGTATCTGGTTGTCTGTGTGATTGTTCGGGATGGTAAAGGTTGTGTTGAGGGAGCAGCTGGCAGGTGAGTTTGTTGGGACTTTTCAGCGTCAGACGAACACACACTTGGTTTTCCAGTGAGTATTTATAAGAAAGCATGATTAATGACTCACACCTCACCTGCCGCGACATACATCCATGTTCATATCAACAAAGGATGATGTTGTTTTTCTGGTACAACAGGGAAGTGGCTCAGTGGCCCAGAGGATTATGTTATTATCAGGCCTTCAACACACATACAACACTTAGTTAGTGATGATGTTTTTTTTTTTCTATGTTCGGAAGATTTATTCATAACAACAGAATATTACCAGATGTTTTTAAATATACCTGTTGTTATAACAGAAATTATATTATATATATTACCCTCACAGTTAGAGCCTGCGATTACCTGGCATTTCAACAGTTAACTGTGATTGGCAGAACCAGAGAGTATTTCACTTTCCTAGGAAAAGTGGCCATACAGAGCCTGTAAGTGGGCTAGAGGGCAGAGTCGGTGATTACCGAGAGGAAACGATTGTGAAGGTAAAACGAGACTTTGTGTCCTGGACTCTCTCTTTGTATGTTTTTATGGTCACTGAGGTTCATCACAGCTGTCAGGTCTGCTAAGAGCGGCAGCTTTAGTTACATTTATTTCCAATGTGGGAGAGGGAGAAAGTGAGAAAAGTATATGCTCATTTCCTCTTATTATGTGTGTTTGTATGTAGTAGAACAGTTTCAGAAGAGCAGACTGGTTTGTAATGATTACAGTGCAGAGGATGCATATTACACAACCAGTGTGATTTTATTATTTATTAACTTCATACACACGAGTTGTTGATACAGAAAATTAGTTAGAAGGATTTGTTAGTTTGTTATATTTTGAAGGCACATAATAGATTTCTTTAAATGTTTTTGCTTCTTAGAAGCATTTTTAATGTCCGACCCATTCGATGTTGTCTGCTGATGAGACGTACAGGTATATGATAGCTGCAGTGTGGTGCCCGGTGTCACTGTTATCTGTTGAATGCACCTGTCCCTCGTCCTTGTGGAGCTACATACTGTAAGATATATTTTACTTACTATTCATGCACTTCCTCAAACATCCACATGTATTTTGATGAAATTAGACATTTCTTAAAAAACTGTTGAGTCATCAGTAGTTTGTCATGGACAAACGCATGCAAACAGGTGCTTTTGATATATGCTGTGTAAAAAAAAAAAAGGCCACATCTGTAAATGAGATGTACAGGGTTTGAGGACAGAGGACTGAGGTGAGCTGCGGGCTGTTTAAATCCCCGCGCTGTCTGGTTGATTGATGCAGATATCCTGTGTTAGCCCTCTGTGCCCCGGCTGATCAGTGCAACCGTGAGGTGCCGAGACTCGAGCTCCAGCGAACCACTGCACGATTACGGATTCTTTATTCAGCTCAGTCTGTCTCTGCTACGAGGCACTTTGAGTGATCTCTAAATGCACTGCATCTGCATTTGTATCTAAATAATGTTCATTAGAGTCTTGTATACAAAGGCAGCGCATGAGTACCAACGTTAGTCTGATACAGTAAGAAAATGGTGAGGGTTTTTGAACGTGCTAGTCTCTAATGTGTTGTCTTAAGGCCATGGGGCTTGACGCATTTTTACAGCTTTCCTTCACAACGCTGGATTATTTCTTTTGGCCTATCGCAGGGAGTGGGTCAATTCAATTCAATGGCAAATGTAAATAGAGGCGGCGATTCAGCCGCCAATAACAGCAGTCACGCTGGACTACTTCCTTTGAAGCTGGATGTGACAAGTGCAAACATTTTCCAATATTTAACATTTTTTTAAAAAAAAGCTCATTTTACTTGATGAGCTGACTTGATTTGATTACAGGAAGGTTTCTATATTTGGAAACAAAATTTAAAAAATGAGCAAAAAGTATAGCTACTCTGGTCCCTTTGTGATGACTACTGTGCTGAGTTTATAAGCAATTAAAGGCGCGACACTGATTTAATTCAAACTTAAATGAATCTAACTGATTTGGAATTTTTCTACAAATTAAAACTTTTCTACAGAATAAAATGATGCCACAAACAGCTTTAATAAGCATCTGCGCTGCAGTAAAATGTCTTGATCTTTTTGTGGGTGGATGGAAAGACGGTGACACCGAAACGACACTGAGCAACTTGAAACTGACTAGTTTTGTCTAGTGTGTGTGCGTGTTACAGCAAAGTAGCATCTTGGTGGCTCAAAGTGTGTGTCTGTGTGTTCAAGAAAGAAAATTAGAGAGTAAATTTGTATCATGAGTGAAATATTGTACTCATATATACTACATGCACACACACACACACAGACACACAGACACACACACACACACACACTGGATTTCTGTGTCTGGAAGTAATTGGCAGTGCAGGGCAAAGCAACAAATGAGCTAATTGTTCTGTAAATGATTTATCCTCTGCTGAGGCCTGTGTAGTCAGTGTTTAATTCAGCTGCTATTAGAAACACATTGGCGCTGGACTTTGATGGTGATGTTAAAGGAGGCTGCAAACTGCTCTCTGTGAAACGCCCTGCCTGCTTCCACACACTCACACCCGTGCAAATGACACATGCACGCTCAGACATGCACAACCCTAAAAATACTGACACATAAGCTCAGAGTGCAGCTCACTGCTACGGACTTTTATCAGAAGCGCTCAGTTCTATTTTTTCTTTTCTTTTGGACTTCTTACAGCCAGACGGCAGTTCATTGCGTCTTTCTAGACAACCCACCCCCCCAATGAAACCTCATATATGATTACTCAGTAAAGAAGCCCAGGATCACGACTGTGCTTTCAACACGTTCTAAACTAATGGTGTGCAGGAAGTTGTGGAAACGGAGTGAGAGAAGGGGCGAAGGAGAGAGAGCGAAACAGCCAACAAACTCAGCAGGATAATCAACCGAGCCATTTATCCTCTAGTTTGGATTTCGACTGTGCCGAAATGACACTTAGCTTCTTTATAGCGATCAAATGAACCATGCACCTAAAGAGAGTCTAAATGCATGGACAGGACTGGTGTCCTAATGACTGCGGTTTTTGCAGTCATTTGGATACTAGTCTGTTTTCACTGGGGGGAAAAAAAAAGCATTACGTCACTTGTGTGCATGAGGCAGACGTTTCAAGGTCATGGCTGAAAAGTTAATGACCCCCATTTAGTGATAAAGATGGCGTTGATTAGGCATCGACGTTTTCGTCCTGATCGAGAGGTCGGTCTGTTTATGCCTGATTCAAACTGTGCTAATGCATGGAAGGTAGATAATATACCGCAGGCAATTTTCAAATATATTCTCGCCCACGTTCAGAGTGTGTCTGTGTTTCTGTTTGTGTGTGTGTGTGTGTGTGTGTGGCTGGCGCTGCGTATGACTGCGTGCCTTCATGCATGGACCTGTCTGTAAATTTTCAGCACAGATGGAAGCGGTTAAAGCCTAATTTAAGAACAACAGAAGAAGTCGGGTCAGATAACTAACAAAATCTATTAGCAAAAACGATGATTCTGTTGTTGTTGGGTCTTGGGGGAGAGGGGGCTGCACACTGAGCAAACCCTGACATCACATATACAACACTGCAAGAAGCAGACGCTGGCTGTTTAAACTGTACAGCTCCTTAAAACAATGTCAACTGAAGCTAATGACCCATTGGCTGTAGCACGGCTCTGATGATAAAGTGTCAGTTAGTGCAGGATTAATTCATCTCAGCCCAGTGAAAATGTAGATGAAATTACATGAAACACATGTGTGGTCACAATGTGCAAACTACATCCAATTAGACAATTAGGTGCAGTAAATCCAGTGTTTTTCCGAAGCCATGTGGATGCTTATTAGCGAGCCACACTGAACATGGAGTGCATGCAGTATGTGTCCAAGCCACATTATGGTTGAGTGCGGCTCATTCGGTGTGTTAGTTAGCTTGTTTAAATGTCTGGCCTGTGATTTATGGCACCTCTCTAATGTTTGCCTCTGATCTTCTAATCGATGATCATTTATGAGGATAATTATGGCTTCTATTAGCCACACGAGGCTCTGACTCATATTCACATATTTTCACTCGATAAACTAAAGGGATATTACCAGTTTTCATTTCATGGTTGAATACCAATAGCCTTATATGATTTTCGGGCCGGTGCCCAGTGGAATTATTTTTTTTCCAACCAGTCATTCGTCTGCACACGCAGCCAGAGACTAAATTAGATGTTTGTGTTTGACAGAGCGGCTTAACGCAGGAAAAAAAGAGAGGGACAGAGAGATTGAACGGAAAATCCACAGTTATAGGTAACGGAGCAGGCCGGCTCGAGTTTCCGAAAAACAATATTAAAGTTTGAATTTGATAAGATGTCGTGACGTGAGTGTTTACTACCTGCTCATTAAAGTTAAGATGCAAAGGTTTTCTCCTTGATCAAACAATAATATTATTCCAGCGTGGTAATATCATTATGTTGTATCTAAAGTAAACATCATCAGGTAATCATATTAGTGTTGGACAAATCACCCCTCTGGGAAGTCAGTGGTATGTCTGTGTGTGTGTGTGTGTGTGTGTGTGTGCGTGTGTGTGTGTGTGTGTGTGTGTGTGTGGGTGGGTGTTTGGAGAGAAACAGAGGGAGACAGAGGGCAGATATATCATCTGACCATGCTCTATTAGTCTTCAGCGGATTGTTTTGACTACCAGGCAGCCTTAAAGCACTGCTCCCCTCCTGCTTTGACTAAACCAGTCACACTCCAGCAGCTGAATCGCCTTCGCCAGCTACAGCTGTGCTTCTTTAACTATCACTGAGCACTCACACTGAGGCGTGGGCTGATTTCATGGTAAATTTGATGCAATTTGGTAAATTATCCGATGCCAGAGTTTCTGAGTGAGATATTTTCATCCGCCCACCATCTTTAACCTGCTTTGCTTTTGTTTCCACTGATAAATACCTGCAGGTTTCCGCAACATTTTCCAGCAAACAGCGAGAGAGCGAGCTCACTGCACGCTTGTGTCTTTGCGCTGCCGGTTTTGTGTTTTGTGTGAGCAGAAAGCACAATAGCAGCAATGTTAAAGAGGGGCCAAACTCTTCTGGGCTCTGTTTGCAATCATTTACTTAATCACAATTTGAAGAGACAATTCCCTGCAAATTATACAACGTGTTACGTTACAAAACACTACTCAGGTCATTTAATCTCCCAGATTTGACTTGCAGACTGTGAATGATGATTTAATGCTATTGGTTAATGACCATCTGTTAACTACTTATGCTGTATGGTATAATAATTTGACTATGGGCTTTATCTGAATATAAGATCTTGACTGACACAATCCTATAAAACCATAAATACTTTTAAGTGTAAGACGGGATGATCATGCATTTGTTACTAGGAGCTTTTTACCTTATATATAGTGACAAAAAATGCACAGTGGCTGTTATATGATTATTTATTTGTTTTCTTAAATTCTAAATATTAACAGGTATTAATGGTGTAGATAAGTTACCAGTGACAAGACTGAATTTAGCAATGACCTTTTCACGCTGAGTCAGACATGTTTCTGCCAATGTGACTGTGCCTGACATATGTCAACGTAAGCTTAACATTTGGCATCCAGGAAATATGACAACACCAGAAAGAAAAACAAAATATAACATAGGGGAAAATATAACGATAATGGTCCATGTCTAAATAATAGAAGTCTAATAATGATCATGGCTCTCAGTCCAGCTGGAGGAAGGATTGACCACAACAGTTCCTGTGTCTCCTCATACTCGCCTCAATCAGTGGGAGGACCGATTCCTGTCCAAATCCTACAATCTCACGCTTTCATTACCTCCTGATACCAGTCCAAACACCTACCCACCTTTGTTGATGTCAGTCAAACGGATTTTTCCAAACACCTACATTATGTGCACAGTCTGGGAGGAAATGTGTAACAGGTGTTGGGCTGATGAGTGGAAGGCGAGGGGGGCGGCAGAGGGGGTGAGTCGAGATGATATGGGAAGGGGAAAGAAAAGTCAGGGGAGGACAGGAGTGTTGATCATTAACCACAGTTTAGTGATGTAATAGGTATGATCTTTATATATGTGTGTGTGTGTGTGTGTGTGTGTGTGTTCTTTTCATTTATTTGTCCATTAAAACAACAACGAACTATGACACATCTTTGAACATCAGCCTTAAAAAGTATGAGCTGAAGCGAGGACGTCTGTTGCCAATCGCCCAGTGGTGTAAAAACATCTGTTGACTTGCGCGAAAAGTGAATGGTATATGGCCTGAGAGGGAAGGAGAGCAGAGGTTAGGTGAGGAGGAAGGAAAATGTGACGTTATTTTCCTGGCTAGATAGAGAAGGTCTCCTCACCAGCCAGGAAATCAAGGCTCTGTTCTGATACCACAGATAAATGAGAAACATATCATCATGCAGGGCCGTCACACTGCAGCTCATGATGTCACTGCTCGAGCTATAATAAAATTAAAGAAATACATTTTACAAACTCTGCAACCGCAGTTTGTATGTGTGTGCTACTGTGCAGAGTGTGTTTGTGTGAGTATACTGTCTGCAGTCAAACCTAATTTACCCAATAAAAGGCACACTGATTTACTGTGTCAGTGAATACAATGAAATCGTGTCAGTTTACATGAATGAACTCCACTTTTGGCTGAAGTACAATTTACAAATATCACCATAATGAAGGAGTGACATCAAATACAGCACTCTCTAAACATTCAAAGACTATGTTTTAATCTGTGTGAATAAGGTATACATATGTAGTGTAGTGTGTTTGAGTCAATGTACTTGTACTTTACATATAAATTATAGTCAACAACCGAAACTACTATATTAATATCCCTATCGCTTCTGTGTAAATGCAGTAACATTAACATTTAAAGCATTATATCTTGTTTAGTCACCAAAACATTTTTTTCCAAAACACTGAACTACACTTTTAAAAAGACTGCAGTGAGTTTGTGAATGACCTGCGATGTTTTTCTCTCTTGCAGAACAAAGACAGGGACAGGAAGACGGCAATCAGAAGCTAACAGTGAGGACACGCACCACCTGGATAAAGCACTCGTCACTGCGGCAATGCTTCCAGTGACTTTGCTATATCTCCAACTTGAAGATTTACAGACTTGTGATGCATTTCAAAGACTTTCGAAGGACTTCTCTAGCACTTCCAGGACTTTTCAAGGAACTTTATAAGGCATTTCTCTTTTTGTTGACTTTTTATATTGCTTCTTATGAACTCTTTAATTTTAGAGTGATTTCAAATCTGACTGAAACACATCTAAAAAGTTTAACCATACTTTAAAAGGGCTTTTGCATTCTAATAAACACCGCAAAGAACCTTTCAACAACAGAGACCTTTTACTGTATTGACTCGATGACTGTCTAGTCTGAGAAACTTATGGCACATGATCGAAAAAAAACACACAAAACCTATGAAAGACAAATTTGTATTCAAAAGCTGTGTGTTATTAATGAGTAAACTGAAATATAAATGTATATTTATGTGACATAACATTATATAATGAAGCTATGTTATTTAACAAGCATATGACATTGTTGGCAAGTAATGGGAATTGGTTAAAGGTACAAAGCATTGACACAACTTATGGCATTACAAAAATAACATGCTGGATCGTTTGTGGTATTGGTTATTTCTAATAATCATTTCTGAAAGTTAATGCTGGAAAATAACTCAAGATGACCAATAAATTTTGTGTATATCTGGAAGAAGATGTCGTTCATATGCTGTTGGTATTGTGAGCAGAGTGCACACTTATAAACCTGCTAGTTCCAACCAATCAACGTTATGAATAGTTTCCACTGTGGATCTGTCCTGTGTGGAGCAGTCAGTCTAAAACCAAATGGTGGTTTTATCATGCTGTTTTTCTTTCAGGCAACAAGGGGAGAGATAACTCAAACAGTTTCAAATAAATTAGATGTTACAACACCTGCAGCACACATCATCCAAAATGCTTTTCTTCTCTCTCTCTCTCTCTCTCTCTCTCACATCCTCTTTTCTTCTGAGGCACCGACATCAGAGGCAGAACGGGGTCGCAGATGAGGTGGACAAGTGGGGTTTGAGGGGCAGAAAAAAAGGCAGAATTGAATCTGCAGGTATGGCTCTTTGGACATCTGCCTATGTCCCCTCACTGTCCTCTTCTTTACCTTTCCACATGCTCTGTCTCTCTTCTCCTCCTCTGCTCTTCCTCTCTTTTCCCTGGAGTGCCACAGGCCAGAGTCTGATTTGTGATGGTTTTCCAGCGTGTTCTGCCACGCAACCCCCTCCTTCTCTATCTATCTATCTATCTATCTATCTATCTATCTATCTATCTATCTATCTATCTATCTATCTATCTATCTATTTTTCTATATTTTTCTATCATTTTTTTTACAACCTTTTCCACTCTTTCCATATTTCCATCTCTTGCTACGTCCATCCCTCTTTTTCAGTTTCTCTCCACACTGCCTTCATGGAAAATCATCAGGGCATTAGTAATGTGGAATGTTGCCCTTTCATTTAAGAGCATATTGTCAAATTTGTTTTTATAATGCATATGTTTGTTTTTCGTCCTGACCCTGTCTGCCATAGACCTAATAACTGGTTAAAATATAGCTGAATGAATGGTTCCTCACCCCCTGGGTTCTGCAGCAAATCTCAGAAATGCAATCCGAAGAAAAACCAAAGTTGCGGTCACCTGGAAATGTTGTATTTTGTGGCTGTTAGGAGAGAGATGCTCGTACTGGATTCTCCTCATAGTTATCATAGATTTTATTACTAAAACATCTTTGGAAACCAGGGATCTGTTCCTGCAGTCTATAGCCAGTCTATGGTGTCCAGGTCCAGCATTATAAAACCACTGCAGCATTACTGAAGCTATTTTCCATCATTAAGTCAGATGTAAATGAGCCGTTCTTTTAATGGAGGCAGACCCCAGTGCTGCACCGTTTTGATGTTTCCAAATTATTTTTTAACAAAGCGGTTTCCACGACAGTTATGGCACTTTTTCCCTACAGAGTGACAAGTGTCTGGTGAAGAAAAACAACCAACAAAGAAATTAACGCGTCACTTGATCATTCTGCCAAAACACAGCTTTCAGTGAGAGGGGCAATAAAAAAAGGGAATTTATTGTCTGTGTAGTCTCACAAACACCCAAAAACCACAAGCTAGAAGTGAACTCATGCTGCCAGGGTTAGAATTAATGTGTCCTGAGAATGACGTCATTGAGAGGACACGTACTTATAATATGATAATAATTATGAATAATGAGTAATAATGAAAGGGGGAAAGGTGTGGATTTACATTTGTGACAAACAAAAGAGTGAAAAATGTAGTTTCATGGTGCACTGTGGGAAGTCCCACAACAAGAAGAGACTGTCGAATAATGAACCAAAGATAGTTACAAAATCCCTCCTGGAGAATCGCTTTTACCAAAGACAGATCGCAGTTCTGGCACATGATGTTTGAAAATGCTCTTTAAATTCAATTGGCAGACTTGGTTTTTCCTCCCAAAACTTAACACAGGGAAACAAAAGCCTGTATCTCGGGGCACAGTGTCAGTGTAAGTGGTCCCTGCTCACTATTTCCTGAGACAAAGATTTTAAAAGCTCTGTGTGTCTTGTTTAAAGAGATCTTAGTTGTGCTACGAGACGTAGATAATCTTACTGATGAGGGAGTTTTAAAGGAAGCAATAGCTTTGTTAAAAAAAAAAAACATTGTGTGTCTCGTATGTCCTAATGACTTCTGGTCCAGTTAGTCTGAGAGTCTGATCTCTCTAGCAGGCCGTCTGTCTGAACAGCAGAGAAAGGTGGTGGTGGTGGTGGTGGTGGTGGTGGGGTTCCTCCTACACAGATCAGATCAGGTTCCCTTACGCCTACACACATTCAGTTTAACACAGACACAGATGACCATTTACACACTTGTACGCAAATGAACTCGCACACGCACAAATAGATGGACGCACTGTGTGCATGCACACACACACACACACACACACACACACACACACACACTAAAGAGAGGGATCTGTGATATAGCTTAGCTGTCTAATGATCTCTGTATTTTACATCGATGAAAACAGATCAGCTGAGAGGGCAGTCTGCTGTGGCGTATTTAAGTGGGCGGTTTTGGATGAAGGTGAACCGGAGGTTGGACGAGCCACTGGGTCTTTTTGTCACTGTAATGGTCCCTGTTGAAGATGCCCCCATGGAAATCTGGCATCTGAATAGTATGAGCTGGCGTAATAAAAAGAAGCTTTAGTCCTGGCTCTTGCACAGTCTTTGTTGGTATCAGTGCCAGAGGAGTTGGTGGATGTGGCCCAGTCATTTAGACGAATGATAACTAATACTGTCAGAACCAAGTGAAAGTCTAATGCAGAAAACGCTAACTTGTTATCAGTCTGGCTTACTCACAAGGACACTTTGCTCTGTGGTGAGCTCAGCAACAACCAAAGTAATAATGGAGATGATGATTTTATATAGAAACTTTTCCGCAAGATAATATCCATATCTTTGTCTGAATAATATGAATGCAGAATAAAGCCTGTAAATGTGAAGCACCATTTCTAATTATAAACTTTAAGCTAAATTACTGAATCAAACTGTCTTTAAGCAGCAGTAGAAGATACAAGCGGTTTTGGTTTTGTGTTAGTGCGTGTTAACAGTCCTTTTTAGTGCAGGGAATATCACAAACATATTACACATATACAGGGGGTCCTCGTGTTACGACGGTCGCGAGATACGTTGTTTTCGTGGTTACGACACAACTCCTGTGAACTTCCTTGTTTCGGCTTAAGCGGTTTACCCCGTAAATACGTACAGACTTCGCACGGGAACTAGTTGGTGAGCGCTCTCTCTGTCTCACAGCGCGCCTGCCGGCTCTCCAGCACCTCCACAGCACAATGTATGCACAATGGCACAATGAATGTATGTTCCGACTAACGTCGAAATTCAGTTACGACACATTCTTAGGAACGGATCTCCGTTTGTAACATGAGGACCCCCTGTACTATATATTAACCAGCTAGAGCAGGGGTGGCCAACCAGTCAGAGACCAAGAGCCACATTTTTTACTGTGTTACAGCAAAGAGCCACATCATACACACATGAACATCACCCCATCCTTCCTCACACACACACACACATACCTTTGCTCAGCCAGATTTATTGTAAATGTCACACACCAACATGATAATGACAGAAAATGACTCTTACACTACAAAGACCACAGGCCAGTCATTTTCAACAATGAACATTGTGTGCACTGTCTCACACAGACAAACTCTCAGTTCAACCAAGTCCACAAACAAAAATATAATAATTTACAATACCTTTTTTCTTTTACTATGCATGTTACTTCGTGGCTTGCCATTACGTTCAACAAAAAAATATAAACTCTCCCACTCTGTTAAAAACGTCCTGTGTTCATCTTCATATTTTCGTTTTGCTGTGCATTTTTTCCCTGCCATTTTGAGAGCGAACTTGACACAAATTGTTTAAGACAAACTCTCAGTTCAACCAAGTCCACAAACAAAAATATAATAATTTACAATACCTTTGTCCTTTTACGATGCATGTTACTTAGTGGCTTGCCATTACGTTCAACAAAAAAATATAAACTCTCCCACTCTGTTAAAAACGTCCTGTGTTCATCTTCATATTTTCGTTTTGCTGTGCATTTTTTCCCTGCCATTTTGAGCGCGAACTTGACACAAATTGTTTACTCAAACGATCTTGCTCCTACTGGGAAACTTTGAGGTATTTTCATCCAACGCACATGCGCGTTTGACGGAAATACCGTACTGAACTCAAGCGAAGCGAAAAATCGATATGAACGGAACAGCCGCATGCGGCTCGGGAGCTGCGGGTTGGCCAGCCCTGAGCTAGAGACTACCTATGTTTGGTATGATGTGAGCATCTTTTTAATAATCGTATGAGATGGTGTAATAACAATAGGACTGACAATAAAACATTAAGCTGAAAGATACGAGTGAGCTGTGAGTAACTGTGTCTTTACCACTTTGGGTGACCCTTTTCATTTTCACCTGAGCCATTGTTAATACAATACAATGTATATAAAACTTTAATGCAGCCTTAACTACAGGTATCATTTCTAATTATTAAAGTGTTATATCATATTTAAGGTCTTGGCTTTGTAAAACATGACATGCCTCCGTTCTACCTCTCACTCTATTGGCTGAAAAGGTGCTGTGTAGGAAACTGAATGTGAGGCTTGGGAATCTCAAATCAGCCACCGCAGTTTTTACAACTAAGTATGTTTTTAAAATATGTGACCAGACCGGCTCTTGGACCTTATCTCCAAAACATAAATCAGTCAATTCTACATTTCTCAACTGTCATAAGATCCAGAGGAGGAGACAGGAGTACTTCCTGTTTTTTTTCCAACTCATCCATGTTTTTGTGCTCAGATGGTACCCAGCTGAATAGGGTCTATTAATTAGGGATGGATAGGTAGCAGTGCTTTTCCTGAAGCATGACCTCCTGTTGACATTGGAGCAGAAGTTTCCTCTGGTGTCCTCTTCTGCTCCGTCGGCCTGTTGGCCAACTTCCTGCCTCCACTCGAACTGTCTCTATAAAACATAAAGAACAAAGATATAAAACGGGGAGGAAAGAGCGAAATGCACCTTTAGGAACATTAGTCTTTCCAATCCAACTGGGACCTGGGCTGTGCAAATACACACACACACACACACACACACAGTCATACACAGACACAGT
Organism: Trinectes maculatus; assembly: GCA_016785345.1. Lineage (NCBI taxonomy): Eukaryota > Metazoa > Chordata > Actinopteri > Pleuronectiformes > Achiridae > Trinectes > Trinectes maculatus. The sequence continues at coordinate 27,762 of JAFBJQ010000105.1, forward strand.
CACACACGGCAGGAGGCTAACTGCTCCAAGTGGGAGCTGTGCTGCCGAGGGCCGGATGAAAGGAAACACTAAAACTACAACGAGGGAAAGACAGGTGGCCAGTTTGGCTGCTCCGCACACTTCTGCACACACACACACATACACACACACACACACACACGTACAAACACAACACACTAACTCCTTCCTCCTCAAACCCCCCGTTGTGCACACCTGTGAAAGTGCCAAATCCTGGACTCTACCTCGTTCAGCTCCCCTGCCTTCCTCCTACCTCCCCCCTTCTCTCCCTATCTCTGCCTTCTCTCCCCTACGATGAATCTCTCTCCCTGTTTCTGTCTCTCCGACAGATCTACTGTGTAAACATTCCTCTTGCAAGCTAGTAGCCTGGCTCTCCTTTAATTGGCTGTTAAAAAGACATTTCCCGCTGAGGAAGATACCACCATGGACGCCTGTGATTGTCTGATGGAATGTGCGTGAACGAGGGAGTGATTTCCCCCGACACCTGCATTATTATGCAGCAATAACACTGCAGAGTCCAAGTGTGCACCCATGCATGTTTATTCATCTCCGCCAAGTGTTCATCATGGATTGTTTTCAGGTTCTTGATTCCACGTGAGACAAAACTCTGAATTATGGCAGAAAGTTGGACCGTGAGCACTAGAAGCACCGGTGCATTGGGAAACAGTGGAGAGAAAACAACTTTGTGGCCTCAGCAAAACACCAGAACGTCTTATCATCTGAAATGCATTAATCCTTGCAAATTATCGTGTCTCCTGAAAACATCCTGGGATTAAAAGGCCCATTGTTTCTGCGCAGCTCCTCTGAGATGAGTGCTTATGGGCGATCGCGCCAGAATATTATTTAGTTCTTTCTTGAGCTGACGGTTGTTTCCCTATCATGCTACTTCAGCGTTATTATTATTCTGGGTTTGTTTTTTTAAGTTAAAATCTCACTGGTGTCTAATGCTGTCTGGAATCAGTATTAATGTCTGTCTGGAAAATTTACCCTTATGACAAATGACAAAACGGGCCAAGAGATGAAAATTACAAAGGCGTCATGGATAACTGGTGCCTCATCTTTTTAAAGGTTCAATACAAAAAATATTAAAGAAACTGTTTAGACCTGCACCCAAAGCAAAATAATTGCTAATTATTTGTTGCAGTTGATTGATCAATTTATATAAAATTCCAAAACAAGCACGTCATATTTTCCCAAAGCAAGTTGCCACTTGAAAATTAATAATATTTTGTCTAAAAATAATTTAAAGAATAGAGACTTAGAAGGAAAACAGCAAATATCCATAGTTAAGAAGCTGGATGTATTTTACTAACTTCTGTTTCAGTGTTTACTAAAATGTTTTGAATGATTATGTGATGTTTCTGTTTCTGTTATGTTGTTCTTTGTTGCAGGATTTTGTGTTGTCTCTCCATCCCTCCACTTCCTGTTTCTCCTCCAGAGCAGGTGTGTAGCAGGAGGTGCGGTCTGTGTCTGGCTCCTCACACCTGATTCCACTCAGCTCATCTCCTGCTCTATAAAGCCTGGTCTTCACTCCACTACTCTGCTATATTGTTCTGTGGCCTGTGGCACTGCTCAACTATCATCTCTTGTCTCTAACTTTGTGTCCTATTCTTGAATTTGTGTTTACCTGAGTTTTTGTGTGTCCAGTTTTCTCCCTGTGCTCCACCTGTGTGTCGTCCATGAAGAAAGAAATCCACAGACCAGCCAGCTCTTTGCCTCCACTGTTTGCATTTTTGTTTTTGCTTCGACCTACCTGACTTAGTCTCCACTTTGGTTTCCAAACATTCCCCCCTACATAACAGATTATTTACCAAAATAGTTTCATTGAATTTTCATATGTTTAAGAAATCAGCTCGTCACCTCGTCAACTTATTTTCACTCCAAAAACTTCAAGAATAAAAAGAAAATGGGAAAATGTGTCACTTTAAAATATACTGTATGATTTACTTCACTGGGCAAATTCATTTCAAATGAACTATTATGAAAGGCACTGACTGACTGAGTGCTTTCTCACTCAATAAGTGTCAAACTCATACAGCTGAGAGTGACCATTTTAATTTATCTGCCATAAAGGCCCCTTACGCAGGGGCCGGTATGAGTGCAGGTGATGTGTGTGGGGGGGTGCAGGTGATGTGTGTGTGTGTGTGGGGGGGGGGGTCAGCCATTCAGCTGCAGGACTGATTAGCTGGTTCACACAAATGTCTTTCTAAGGATTATTCCCTTTTTGTTCAGTTTATTGTAGGTCACATTGCCATAAAGGTATAATGATAAAAAAAAATGCTGATATGCTTAGATGACAAGGTGAAACTGAAAACATTTACATATGTACGTCTATTCAAAAACTTGATGGGAGAATACATGGACACTAGACCCAATCTCAAGCCAAACCAGAACCAGGCCTTAGAGTATAGGTACAACTGACCACAATTAACTGAGTGTGCACATTTAATACTTGTACAACTCCATTTCAGTGCACCAACAATACTGATGTGAAAAGCAGCAATGTTACTTTCCATGTCAAGCATATTTTACATTTTATATGCTGAAATGTTAGAAAGCGCTGAAGAGATTTGCATTTGACGTAAAGGCCCTGTGCTATCAGGGATGGAAAACAGAGCCAGACCTTAACCATGTACAGGCTCACTGACCGCCAGCTGACAATCAATGGAGACGCATGAAATCTTAGCAACCAAAGAAAAACACAATGTCTGCTAACTGTTGTGCAGGCGATGTTGAACTCTTCCTCCTTCCTGTATTATGATGTCAAGTAAGAGAAACACTGGGTGACCTCTGCAGACTTTCCTGCTTGATCTGGGCTGGTGATAGACACACACACACACACGCGCACGCACACACACACGCACACACACACACACACACTGTGAGGCACTTAAGGTTTTATTAGTCTTTAACCAGGTGTGTACTGATCCGACTGTGAACACATGCTGCCCTGCCCAGAGTGAAAACCCTCACATCCTAAGATCCAGTTATCAGGCACAAGACAAGAAATCAAAAGATGACCGAAAACAAAGTGAAGTTAAACTGGAGTTTGCAGCCCACCATGCCAATGAAAAGGTGACTTTTGTGTGGAGAGGAGAGGAGAGGAGGAGCAGGAGGTTCAGACTGAAGCAGTCCTCTCCTCAGCTGCAGAAATAGTGGAGAGAAAGAAGAGGAGGAGGATAGGAAGGAGAGAATCCGAGGAGAAGCCAAGGCTTCAGTCAGTAGCAGTTGCCAGAGTGTTGCTTTGCTTCGCCAGGTCCCTGTGCTCTCTGCTCTGTCCTCTCCAATAAGACCCCTAGTTTAATGCTGGAAAATTCCCTCCAAGCTGTCAATCACCCCGTTTAATAAAAACAAAGTATAACATTGCGGTCTCGCTCGCTCTCCGTCCCCCCTTGAGGATTCGAATGCGAGGTTTTGTCTGCGGAACTGTGAAAATCTCCTCTGCTTTTATTAGCAAAGCCCTGGTCCGACCGAAACTCTGGAAAAATCTGGCCACTCTCCGCTCTGCATCTCCCATCTGGACTGCATTAAAGCCAACCACCTGGACCCGGACCAAACCTGAAATGAAACTGGGGGTATTACAGAAAATAACTCCAGGATCTGCCTGCACCGACACACTCACACCCACATACATACACACGCACGCACAGATACATATCTTCCTATAGTCACTCACACACACATCTGTGTGCATCTAAGTATATGCTCCTGAAATGGTTCATTCATCCCGTTTCTCTCGCTTTGTATTGCGTCTGTAATCAGATTTCCTCAAGGAAGAACAGTCTTATGCTGCATGGTGAGATCTGATTTGACTGTGTGAATGGTTCAGTGTCTGCGTCTTTTTCAGATTGTTCTGTGAACTGACCAGCTGATGGGCTGGTTGGGCGATGACATCTTGCTAATAGGGCCAACGGGATGAGGAATTGACTGTCTGACTGTATGAGTGACAGCTGGCAACATTCCGTATGTGTGAGATATAAGCAGATATTTCTGCTGTAAAAGTACTTTGAATCATGGCTTGTAGCCATGAGTGAACTGCAAGTCAGTCAGCCGCCATTTTTATCTAACTGTGAGGGGTAACTCCTCATCACAGTATATGATCTCTGCCCTTTAACCTTCCATTAAGAAAACTATGGCCTCAAAATATCAATTCAAGTTTCAGTGTGTTGATATAGTTCTGCTCGTCAAAGATTCCATGGAACATCTTAAGTATGATTGAACGGAGCTCAGCACACAATACTGTCAACACACAGACTAACACATTGTATTCTCCTGTGTCTTAGACAATCAGGAACTGGGTTCCAGGAACATCAGTGAGCCACGTTCAATGGACCACATGTGCCTCCGCTGTGATGAACATAATCACAGTATCAATATACCATATATCAATATATCATATTATAAATACCAACATAAAGTGTCTTATAGGGCTAATATTTTAAAAAATGTACCTTGCTCAGCTGTTAAATTAATTATTGAATTCACTATTGAACCTTTTAGAAAAACAAAACTGTAGCTTTGTGACCAGGTTTGTAGGATTTGTGTCTTTAATCGAAAAAGCAAGTAGGAAAATTATTTGGAATATTATCATGTTATGAAAAGAGATGAGACAGCAGGTGCAGTGTGCGTCAGGTTGTCTCACCTTATTTCTAACATACTGAAGAATGTCAGGCTATAGCTAGAACGGAAGAGGATTCACACATGCACGCGCACACACACACACACACACACACACACACACACACACACACGCACACACACACACACACACACACACACACACTGCCAGCTGGTTGTATTCCAAACCCACTCTCAGCTTCCTTAAATCACCAAGGTAAAGTGTTAGTAGAGGCAGAACAAAATGAAATGAAAATAAACATGGCAGAGCAACGTTTACAGCCCAGAACCCAGTATCACTCCCCACGGTGGAAAACACACCATAAATTACTGCAGATCATTTTGTGGAATTTTGGGAAAAAAATATTGTTCCGCACTGCAGAAAAAAAAAGGGCAGTTGATTTATTTTTGCATTAAAGGTGTGTGTGAGTGAGTGTACAGCTTATGGGGGTGCCTGCTGGATGTCCTTGGGTGCATCCATTTGTTTAAATGGTAGAACTGTTGTGTGTGTGTGAGGGAGAGACGGTCAGACATTCAGACAGGATTTTGAATTCAATGACTGTATATTTTTTATTAGCTCTGTTGGCAGCTGGAGAGCTTCCACCACTCTTAACAACAATATGTTCTGTATTAATCCCACCCCTCTACTGTCAACATTTGGCTACAAACTCAAACCCGGCTGCATGTTGTAATATCCTGCGACTGGTACCAGTCTGGAGCCAATAAAAAAGGGACTAGACAAAATCATCAGTGTCAGGGCAATTCACTTTTACTGTAACATCATTGGGGAAAAACATTCCTCTGGGAGACAACAAATGTGAAACACAATTTACAGTCAGTGATCTAAGATGTAGGCTACTGTTTGTTACAGCCAGAGTTCGTAGTGATAAACTGCGCTGTATGTCAGCAAAGAGACCTTGCAGATGTCCCGAAATTATTCTGTTTTGCAATCCATGACCAAACAGCTCTTGCAAGATGTGAATGATATCCACTCTTGTTCTGTCTATTCTGTTTTGGTGGTGGTCAAATTCTGAGAAAATGACTTCGGACTTCTTTACGTTCAATAACTGCTTGTTGACTTGCCAACTTTGTGACCTTAAAAAAATTGTTACTGAAGAAAATAACTGTTTGTGAAAATCTGCTGTAACAAACTGCTGCAATTCTCATACAGACACATGTGATGCAGATTGTAGCAGTAGCGTTCTAGCGTCTGTCTGAATTTGATAAGAAAATTGGTCGGGCCCTTAGGTAGCAATTATAGAGTGAGCCAAGGTAGAATATTCTAATCTACACATCTGGACACTGCAATTTTTTTATGTCCAATCTTTGTTAAATTGCTCCAGCTCCATCTTACACTATGGGGAAAGTGAGGGAAATGAAACTGTCAGGGCCTTGTCTACATTTTCAGTTCAGCTGAGATTTGGCCTTCATCTCAGGTTTGGCTCTGTGTTAGGGGTCAGTGCCCTGTTGGAAGATCAGTTCTCTGCAACGGGTCTTTTTCCTTTCTGTAGATTTACATCCATTTTCCAAAAAAGACCTTGCATTTGAGATTGCCTTGCATTTAGGTACAGGTTAATACAGAGGTCAAATCTTATTATGTCTAATTAGATTATACATAAACATTTCAAAAACCTACTTTTGTGAGGCAGTTGAATTTCAGTAAAAATTATCTTGTTGAGAAATAAACTACTCAGTGTGGGACCAAATGATGACAGCTTAGATCAACCAGCAAAAAAAAGGTTTGTTAACAACAATGGCAGCTCCTATGGCGGTCAGTGTAGATAGCATCAGATGTATCAGAACGGAAGCAATGGAAGAACAAAGAAAAACATCACATGGTGACAGACAGATGGTTCAACCAATAATCTGCCACGTCGTTTCTGAAAGTTCCTGCCCTTTTCCAAACGGTTTCAAACAAAGCCTCTCCACATAGCTCTGTGTAACAAACCATCTGGTGTGTCAGGTTACAGAAAGCCAAAATAAATTAATAGCAGTGTCACCTACACATGAAAGTACTAAACTAAACCTATGCTGAAGACCGATCAATCAAAATAACAGTAAAATACTTCATAACATGAAAGCCGAAAAAAAGTAGTTTTACAACCCCTAACTGCAAAAGCATTGTATTTAACAAACCAATCTCAGTAAAATGTGTAAAGATCAGTTCCCTTATGTATAGCTTATATACAGGAGGTCTTTGTCCCAGTTTCTAGAAGTGTATATTTGTGCAAAACACTTGTGGCCTGGATAAGAAAATCTGAATCTAACAATTTTAAGTATAGATCAGAATTGCACAAAGGCAACTCAGCCTAACGTTTATTATATGAGCAGGATTGTACACTGGCAGTGGCTCAGTTGGAAAAAGGGGCATCAGTCACCAGCATGTGGTTGGAAATTCAACATACAGGACAGTCTGCACAGTGTGAGTGACGAGTGTTGCTCGCTCTGCTGCGTTGGTTATTTCAGTGGTGGATAGCAGAGAAGGTGTCAGAGCGTTACTTCGTTTCCATCCCACGTGTCTGAGATTAATGGATCGTGAACACAAACTAGAGTTTGTTTTTTTATTTTCAGTCAGGTTGGTAGAGGATCTGATTTCAGCATCGGTGATTTGAAGGATATTTGTTTTGAATGTGCTACAGTTCTGCTTTGAAGGCACTTGAATTACATCACTACATCGACAACTGCTGTGAGAAACTTGAGGATTTGTGATTTTTTCAAAAAATAGTTTCAAATAGCATTTTATTGCATTTGTCTGAAACGCAGGAAAAACGTCTTTATTCTTGGCACAAAGACTAATGTTCAAGGGTAAGAATCATGCACTGGCTTAATATGTGTTTGTATCTACAAAATGTATTTTCCCCTCTGCCATGTGGAAAATACAACACTGAAAGAAGGCAAGAAACTGACCTCCTCCTGAAGCTTCTGGCTGCTTTACCAATATCCATTTGAAATGTCAAATCCCATACATCACCTACCAAAATAGCACAAATTTGAGAGGTTGATCCAAAGAAGCTCCAAACAGACATGAAAAAAAACCCAACTTTCCTCCAACTAAGTCATATTTCAAAACTTAGGGGGGTCAAAGTCACGTTACTGGAGCCCACCAAAGTGGAAACAATGCAAAATATCTTTGGTCGATTTTAAATTGTACAGGTGAAAAGCTGATGCAGACTATGTGATCTGTTGCTCTTACATTCGGTTCACTTGGCAAAGCTCGCTTTCCTCTGGACAGATGTGGAGAGATGCACAATGTATGCAAGGAAAAAGATATACACCATACCAAACTGGCAAAGCTGTAAGTACAGGATACACCCTGTGCAATTTGGGTGCCACAGATTTGTAGCCACTTCCACAAGCAGTTTACCAAGGCAGTCACAGCAAGGCTTTGTGGTCAGGGCGTAGGTCAGAGCATGCTGGCCTTCACGACAGAGGAGCAACTCTGGCTGAAAAAAGAAACGTGGACAGATTTCATAAGTAATTAAAAAACAGACATTTAAACCCCACTGAATTAGTGTTAGGTTTACTGTTACAAAGAGGAACTTTTGGTTTGATAGATTAGAAAGAAATAGTTTTGTTGTTATTAGTTTGGCAGTAATCCATTTGTAAATGTTGGTAATCAGTTCATGATGCTCATAGGTTTTTCACATGCAGATAAGACTGTAGTTATAACTGCTTTTTTTATGGAGAAGTTAATGTGCAAACAGTCCAACAAAAAATAGAGTTTTCACAACTTTGTAGCAAAAGGTTGTTGACATTCATGATTTTTAAGAATCTTTAAATCTTCAGTATCAGTGATATTTAACTTTGCTGTGTGTTCATACTGCCACACACAGTATTGCGTCACTGAGGGTCCCCTTGCTGTGTGTGTTTCTGGTTTCACATTCTGGTCGCGATTTGTAAAATTGATCCTTATGTATTACAACACTCATCAACTTCAACCTCTCACAGGACAGACGAGTTCAGCCTGCATAATGCCTACAATTACTTTTACAACGTTGTTTATTTCACAAGGCTTTGTTATTTTTCATACTTAACCATGACTCATGAGAGTTTAGTCACTGCACAGAAACACACAGGAGACTCATAGGTTGGGAAAGCTGTGGACTGAGTGGAAGTGATGAGAGTCTTCTGAACTCTACTTCCCAGAAGGCCTACTGAGTCAGAGGAACTCGGAAGACTCCTGCACAAACTCAAATGATAAAACAGAAGAGGCAGCAGGAGAAAGTGACGGAAAACCAGATGAACAGAAAGTAAAACCAGAACTACACAAACATAATCAACTGAAAATACTTCCAGTAAAGGCACTGGAAATGGATTGTCCTGTTCTAAGTTGCTATAGGGACAACCGCAACTGTATCTACTGAGTTTTGTCTTTGCCACAATAGAAATGGATGGTACAAAATGTATGACGTTGCTGAACTAATATGACAGCATTTAGAAATATGAGAAGATAGTAAAATGTATAAGGACCGTAAAGAGCAGCTTCTGTTGACACTTTGTACAGACTGAATTGAACTGACCCCAGCAGTCAGATAGTCCAAACACACCTTCACAGAAGTGGATTGATGGGATTATAGGTCTACAGGTTATGGAGTGCCACTTCCCTCTGTAAGGACCATAAAGCAACTGTCTCCTCCATGGACAATGAGTCTCGGCGTAAGAGAGGAAAGATGTTCAGGGAGAATGAGATGAGGCTGCCAACAGAAATAAAGATGGGGGAGACGGAGTAGTCCGTAAAAGCGTTCAAATGAAAGAAAAAATAAGGTTCCTGCTCCGCTGTGAGCTATTAATCAATTTGTGTCTCTCTCTCCTTTTGCTATAAATAAAACAAATGACAGTAATTTGATCATTATAAATTAGATACTGCACATTACAGGACGTTGTGCGTCTTCCTCAGCACAAATATGTCACAACGTCTTAGTCCCCACAGTGGGCTGCTGTGATTTCCACCATTTGCATCATGGTCCTGAAGACACCGAGAGTTGTAAGAACCACAGAGGTGTTATTGACGACTTTGGCAGGTCTGTCTGTCTGTCTGTCTGCCTGTCTGTCTATGGAGAGATTTTGACACTGTGATAGTGTCGCAATCGTGCAAGAAGCAGCAATTAAATTGAATACATTTATTTGTTAAAATGTCAAAATGTTTTTTGCACAGCAAGCACAGAAATGTAAGGTTGATGGGAACTCATTTTGAATAATGGCTAAGGTTTTGCTTCACAGTAAGAGCAGTCAACAGTTTAAGACAACAATAAGCTGAAATAGGAAAAAAATAGTGTTAGGAAAATTTGAAGTGGGACAAATTGGCTGTGTTGAAGTGTTGAAGTTAAATACAGCATTTAGTGGCAAGTGCAGCTGACAGACTGTTATGGAAATAACGTGAGTAATGTGTGACAAGTGTTTTTTTATCAGCACAAAATGTGCTTGAGGCAGCACTTTCTCTGCAGCAAAGACAAAACGTGAGCAGCTATAACAGTCAGACCAGCCCCCTTTCAGGGAAACTGCTGATAGTGAGCTGCTTGGTGAGGTAAAGGTTTTTATAATAATAATAATTATCTGATTTGAATCTAAACCAGTCCTGATGTCATAGCTGCGGGGTCCCCACCAAACTCCTGAACTTTTATCTCATCTTTTCGGGGGATTTTAATGTCCTGTGCCACTGTGCTGCGATTGAGAAAAGTGGAAACTTCAGCAAAGTATTTTAAGGTCTATTGTTGTCATGTTTTTTACAGGCCCTCATGTATTCAGTATCTTGTTGTTGTTCAACATACCCTCAAACTTCCTGGATCTCAGTGGAGCAAAGGGACTATGAGGAGTCTCTTTTGTTGCAGCTTGTGGTTGTGAAAATGGGAAAAACCAACAACAGATTGTCTAGTTGCTTTTTTATTAGCTACTGTCATGTTTGGTCGCCTGCCATGTTAAAAGGTGAATAACCAACAGAGCTTGGTGTCACTGATTGTATGTGATAAATGTATATGTATATATGTAACTAATGTATATATATACAGGGGGTCCTCGAGTTACGACGGTCTCGAGATACGACGTTTTCGTGGTTACGACACATCTCCCGTGAAATTTCTTGTTTCGGCTTAAGCGGTTTGCAGCGTAAATATGTACAGACTTCACACGGGAACTAGTTGGTGAGCGCTTTCTCTGTCTCTCAGCACGCCTGCCGGCTCTCCAACGCCTCCACAGCACACAGATGGGTTCGGGATCGTGGCAATACCGTAGGTTTATTCACAACACAGGGTCTACAAGGTTGATATCAGAAATCTAAAGGAAATGCTCATTACACTCGCGATATCAACCCCTAGAGTGACAAAAGGCAATTCACCACAGTAAACTCTTATTGTAGGGTGGTGTTATAGCTACATCTGGTGGCACAACTTAGTAACTACCTTACATATGAATCTATGTTCCGACTTACGTCGAAATTCGGTTACGACACATTCTCAGGAACGGATCTCCGTCGTAACTCGAGGACCCCCTGTATATATATATAACTTTTTTTTACTTTCTACTTTTTCTCATGCAATCATTTTTTAAAACTTTTTTTAATCCAGCGGCATGTTATTTCTTTCACTTATCACCAATTACCCCCCTACCCATCAATCCGCAAATCTCTACACTTCATAACAATGTCCAAATAGCTTAAACTAACTGCAACAAACTATCAATTTCTCTCCTTTGAGGTTGGTTTCAATCTTGAAATATGAAGTTGGAGCATAGTTAGTGATGGAAACCACCAGAAGTGCTAAAAATACCTCTGCCAGTCTGGTAGCCACGAGGCTCCATCACACACTCATTACCACACGACCTGAGGTTGGGAGGAGAGGAGAGAGGAGGGGATGTGGTCAGGGGAGAGCGGCATATAGCGTGTGTGTGTGTGTGTGTGTGTGTGTGTGTGTGTGTGCGTGTGTGTGTGTGTGTGTGTGTGTGTGTGTGTGTGTGCGTGTGTGTGCGTGTGTGTGTGTGTGTGTTGAAAGGGTTAGCAGAAGAAAGGAAGGAGAAATGAAGGGATGTGGTAAAGCGAAGAAAAGAGAAGTGTAGAGTGAAAGAAAAGAAGGAGAGCGGGTTATGAGGTGTGTGTGTGTGTGTGTGTGCGTGTGTGTGTGTGTGGGTGTATCTGTCTGCATCTGCAAAGAGTCAAGAATGGTTGTGGTCAGATACATTAGTATTATATGATATTTCCTATGGTCTCCTGGCATTTCTGAATGATGGCACATATTGCAGCCTACTGGGCTATTATTGAAATATTACATCACATCATTTCTGAAGAATTTGTTTGGCTGGACTAATGTCTATTTTATGATCCACTCTACCTCTCCTTTCCTCTCCCCTCCGTCCTCCACACTTCCAGCCACCTTCCTTTTCTCCTCTCTTCTCTGATTTATTCCCCTGTTTCTCTAAATCCATCCGTCTGTCTGTCTGGTGTTCTGTGTTCCAGCTGCCGAGTCCCTCCAGGACCATCAATCCTTCTTCTCAACCCATGCTGGCCCTCGTTCAGCACACAAATGCAAGCACACGCGTACACTGACATGCATGCACACGTACAGAAGATATCCACACACGTGCGCAAATACAAAGCCAGGTGCAGACATGCACACAGAAAGTATAGTATATATGTATACACAGCCAGCTGCAAAAGAGCATACGCAAAAACACACCCACACACACACACAGACACACACATCTCAGGACACCAGAGGGGCAACCTGATACTTCAGTCAGACTTGAAGTGAATCACACAGATGAAACTTCCAGGTTTGGGTCAAAATTTTAAATTGCAACTAACAAGGTGATCTGTGACCGAGCTGGCTGAGGTCATGTACTGGTGCCGTGGGTTTACACTGGATTTGAGTCTGGTCACTTCACTGCATTGATATAAGTTAGTAACAACTTTTTTTCAATGGAAAGATGAAGTACCTTTCACATACAGGTGTACAAATTTAAATCTGACCTTTTGGCAAAACTTTCACAGGGGTGGGATTTGATTTGATTTGGGGTTTGTATAATCATTATACAAACGGCTCTACCACAAAGTAGCCCAAGCACAGGACGGTTTTGAAACAGTTTGGATCCGACCCCCTTCTCATTCAATTGGTCTCAGACCTCTGGGCCTCATTTTACGTGTGTGGAACAAATTCACATTTTAAGGTTTGTTACTGCTGCTGGTTCAGCAGCAGAGAGCTACACAAGGTGGTCAAAGTCTGATTTCCTGTGTGACACAACAACCGTGTCAGCCTCACTCAGACCAGATCAGATTGACTGATGCGTGTGATGGATGTGGAGGAGGGAATTGTAGGTGTCCAGATATAACACAGAGGATGTTACGGGGCTGGTAAGGGCTGGTCAGGATCCCAAGAAGGCAGACGTAGTTGAAGGTCTCAGAACTGATTATTTATTTACCGAGTCACAAAAATAAGGAATACTTCACAATTTCTCTTGGTGAAGAGGCGAGGGCAGAACCCAGAGTCTGTGGCGGAACACAGGAGGAAAAAAGGCTTCGAGGCAGCAGGAGTCCTGGGTGCAGCTTGGAGCAGGGAGTCTAAAAACAAGAAGTAGCATTAGTAAAGCGGCTACAAAAGAGCAAAGAGGAAGGGCTGCGAGGCTTACTGCTACCGTTGGTAGTGTAATTCTCCGGCCTCGATCTCTTCACAGCCTACGGCTTATAAGTCCCTCTTAATTGCCGATGATGGGCATCAGGTGTGTCTGCAGCTGCACCCAGGCTCCGCCTCAGCCATGAACAAACCCTGCGCAACATGTGAGAGGGAGGGGCACAAACCAAAACAACAACAAACACAAAAGAACCCGAAGCAAAAGCACAACAAAACCCAGAAACCTAACAGAGGACCCTGTTTTAGCCCCGTAAACACTAGGACACATACATTAGTGACAGCATATTGGCTATTTATTCCTTTAAAAAATAATTTAAAATTTGTTGAGGCCCAGACTTTACTCTGCAGCTCAATTGTTCCTTTTTTCCAGTTCCAGTTCTGAGGAGTGAATCATTATATCCAGGCATCTAAAGAGCCGATTAAAGGGCATGCCCGCGTAAACATTATCGCATGTTTGGTCCATATACAATACGTGTCACAGAGTGTGGAGCAGCCCAAGGCAAACACATGACATCAGCATACAGACACACACAGAGACTTACAGAGAGCAGCGGCAATCTGAGAGACTGAGAGATGAAGTGTGAGACAAACGTGCAAAGAGAGGCAGAAAAAATAAATAGGCAGAATTAATGAAAGCAAGGAAGAGGACGGGTGGAGGGGCGAAGAGACGCTAAGAAATAAACAGAGAGAGAGAGAGACAAAGGAAAACAATGGAAAAGTATTATGTATTTCACAATGCGTTTAACACACCTAACAGCCCCAGCTTTACTAAGTGGCAGATGTGATAGTGATGAGAGAGGGAAAGATGAGGAGCGAACCGAAGAAGAGAGGTCACATGCAGGACTGGGTGTTGATAGAAGGAGGTGAGAGGAGAGCAGAGAGGAGGATAGGACGAGGCGGCTCGAGGCATCGTATATGTTTACATACAGCGTTGGAGATCCCAGTACTGAAAGAGAAGAGGAGACAAATTGCAGAAAAATACAAAGGAGTGAAATGGGAAGAAGACAGAGAAATAAAAAATGTATGGAGAAGAGGAAAGTGGAGACAGGAATTGTATACAGATGGGCAAACGTGAAAGCTGTTTAAACACATATATGTCATAGATTATTGTTTGTGTTCATTATTAATAGCATATTTTATCCTGGGCACGGTAAAAAAAAAAGTTATTTTCCTTTGTTAAAAACTGAAGAGTAAAGCGCTAATGATTAGCAGTAAAATTGAACTGTGTATGTCTTTCATATAAATGGTAGTAATAAGAGAAGTGTAGCAGTGTAAAGATGAATAAAAACCAATGCAATACATTGCATTTTGAACTTACAGTATTTTATACTAAGTTTCTTAGACAGAGACAGGTTGGGTTCGTCAAAGTGCATTCTTCAGGATTCTGCTTTAGAAGAAACTTAACTTCCCTTGGTGGTTTGCTTTATGGAAAAATACAGGAATACATTTTACTCTATTCCATTCCCAACAGACGTAGTTGCTGTTCCATATGTGACATGTCATTGCATGCAATTATTTTTACAATAAAGAATATACAGAAGAACTGCAGGAAGTAATTATATAGAAGATTGCAAATCATATTTCTTATATATATATATATGTGTGTGTGTGTGTGTGTGTGTGTGTGTGTGTGTGTGTGTGTGTGTGTGTGTGTGTGTATATATATATATATATATATATATATATATATATATATTTCTTTTTAAGGAAAAAAATGTACGACTTACAAATAAATTGAATCTTTAAGATATTTTGACAAAAAACTTTTTTACTGCCTTATAAGGCTCAATATGTATCTTTTATAAATATACAAGGTCAAAAATCAGGTTTTATAAATGTTAATTTTGCACAATGATTAACTATAATGTTTACATCTATTACCACAGAGCAGAACACAACACTAATGAGAACAGTAATAACTTATTAATAATGACTTTGACTTAGATCACAGTGCAGCATTAGTCCGTGTACGAAGATTAAGTGAAGGAGTTTTTTCTTTTTAAAAATTAACATATATATATTTTTTTCATTTAAATCTTTGTATGAACAAGAGTAATTTGGTGTATTTTGTTTTGGTGTAGTACCATTACGATGAAAAGCATGTCAGCTGCATTGATTCCACTCACTGAGTTTGTATTTGCAATTTAACGGTCAGTTTCCACCGAGCGTTAGCTGTTACACAGAGACAGAGTCATTATCTCTTCTGGTAAGAATTTACTCATCTTCCTCTCTCTTCTCTTTCTCTGATTCTCTACGCCTCCTTCTACCTCATGTTCTGCTCCTCTAAGAACGTTTCCTCATCTCTCCAGAGACCCACATGATGTTTCTGACAGAAGGTGAGCAAAGAAGAAGAAACTCGCTGTACCCTCAAGAATGTCATCGTAACCTTTCCATAACCACACACGCACGTGCACACACTCATCACATTTCATTGTGAGGGCCTTCCACTGACTATGTTCATTCTTTTAACAACCTTGATTTTCACCCAAACCACTATATGAATGAACTTTTGGTCTTGTGCTGGAATGAAACCGCAATGAGTGGTTGAACATACCTACATACGCACGCACAAAGAAACACAATACATAAACTTTGTGTGTGCACATCTATTCAGCAACTGGAAAACCAGTTGATGTTGTACACGCAGTAAAATATACAACACATACCCCACACATCTTATCTATGTCTATGTGGCTGTGTCATTATAATTACTCCTTAACCTTACCTGACTCAAAACATAAGATAATGAAAGAATATAAATATGAAAGGGAATTAGGATAGCGATGAATAGAAATATGGTATCAAGCCTTTTAAAAGCTTTGTGATGTAAGAGTCTAAACTATTCTAAACAGAAGAATTCACTGAAGTTGACGTAAGAGAGTATTCATCTAAGTCATGAGATTTATTTCAAGAAAATGATTGATCAAACTTTACGCAGCTGTCAGACTTAGCTCAGCTCCCTCTGGGGCACCAGTGGCACTTTATATAACTTTTTTTCCAGGCAACTTTGATGGAGTCTCCTTTAGTTTCAGTTAACATCAGCTAAGTTCAGATCTGCTCACCTCAATTTAAATCACTGTCTCTTAAATCTCCTAAAGGATTATGTCATTACATAACATTTCAAAATAGAAGCCGGACAAGTAAAATAATATTCTTGCCAGCAGAAGTGGATATAGTATTTCAGCTCAGTCTTTTTAGCAATATTATTTTGTAAATACGTTGAGGGCAGACTTTTTTTGTGGCTCAAACATTCGTGGTTTTCGACAGTGGAGAGTGGATTGTGATTTCACGTAATGTACACCTGTAGCTAATCCGCTGCTGTCATGGTTTCAGCAGCTAGACTTAGTTCCTGCGCAGTGTAAACATTGTAAACATTGCTTGCTTGGCGTGTATAACATCATCGTTACCTGTTCACATTTTGTTATCGAACATCTTATTGATCTCTGTGGTAGATCGGTGAAATCTGAACACAGCTGCATTGCGCAATACTTTGGTCTCCACAACAAAAAACAGCCAAAACGAGGGAGGGTTCAACCTGGCACAGTCCCACACGCTGCTGAGTCTTATTGTAGAGTTATTTCAGGCAGTCTGTCTCGCAGATAGGCAACGCTGTAGGAAGGGCTTCACAGAACCAGCAGTGTTTGCAAGAGGCTGCCAAATCCAGGTTGAGGATTTCAGATCAGATTAACAGACATCCTACTGCCGCCTCCAAGGGAAACAAACCTCTGCCGTGATGAGGTGACACTTCCAGTCCCTCAGCTCCAGGCCAAAGAAAACATGGCGCAGTGGGTGAGGCTGGAGAGGAAGTGGAAGAGATATACAGTACACAGCAGAGAGACAGGTTGGTAGGAAGGAAGGTCAGTGACGTCTGACAAGGAAATGTAAATGTGTTTACGTAACATGAAAGATTTATGCATATTGTGGCGATGAATGTTTGACATTTATACAACCTAGTAATTAAAAATAATGATCAGGACACAAAAATACTACATGTGGTGTAGTAGATGTCAGATACCTCTGATGTGCCATTAACAGTTCCTATAATATTACTGAGGCCAACATGATATTTGCTTCAAAATCCAGTCGAAGCCAAAGCTTTCTCAGTGTTTCAGTTTCATCCTGTGTGACGCTCTACAGGCCTTGCAGGTAAAACTCCATGCTGCTCTGCTCCTGTCCCCTCACCTTTTTGGATACTGTTACTGTTAGAAAGTTTGGAAAAGTCTGGAAATGCAGCAGCCTCAGGCGCACACTGTGTATAAGCAGTGTCAGGGGTTTGAATCAGGCTAAAGATGGCTTTGCTGTATTCCATCCCAATCGTTCCCTTTATTTTCCACAGTATACCTTCTTAAAAGTCAGATATGTCATAAAAAATAATTGTCATAATGAATGTTTTAACTTTGGCTAAAACCTGGCCCTTTTGGCCATCTAGCCAGACTTTGTGGTTTACTGATGCTAAGCAGCTCTTGGCATGAGTGTAACTCTGCGATTAGTGCCCCTTTAAACACTTATAATTCACAGCCTATGAAAATATTATCAGAGAGGGCCAGCTCTCTGCCTGAGGGGGTCAGAAGGTTGTTTTAATGGTACCGTGGGCTCAGTGTGTTGAACTGTTCAAGCTCATGGCATTAAGGTTGTCTTAAATCACTTGCAGTGGGTTTAGAATGTGAAGAAAAACTATATGATATATAATCATATGTGTGTGGAGTAATGTAAACGTGAAAATTAGGCATAATACTCTGGCGATTAAAACTCTGACATAACTGGAACATGTGGAAATTATTTTAAAAGTCTGAATTATAATGACAAATGGCTTGTTTTTTCAGTGTTGTGTATGAAGAAAAGCTCAAATTCTCATATGTTCACATCCGCACACCCACACACACCCACACACACACCTCTGCTCAGACCTAAATTTCCTGTTAAGTTGTGGTAGGAGGTGTATATGAAAGATATGTCATTTGGCTAGTGGCTCATTTCAGCTAGCAGTTTATATAAGGAAGTTTAAATATCAATAAATACTTTGTTCTGCTACATAGGTGCTTTCTGTTTCTAAGATAAGATGAATGTGTGTAAAGGACAGACATCATGAAAAACATCCACAGAACGTTCACTTTATAATGGCACAAGGCTGCACTACACCAGGAGCTATGTCCTTAAACATCATAAACAATTCTCATATAGTGATCATATCCATCTAGAAATCACTACGTGTCTGAGAATGTATGTGATGGAATGATTCCACTAAACAGCCAATTTACTTTGGTTTCTGTGTTTTCCTTTGAACTGTCTATTGTATTGTAATACACTGCGTGTGTGTGTGTGTGTGTGTGTGTGTGTGTGTGTGTGTGTGTGTGTGTGTGTGTGTGTGTGTGTGTGTGTGTGTGTGTGTGTGTGTGTGTGTGTGTTTATTTATGTGTGTGTCCTTGTTTGTGTGTCTTTGGGTGGGTGTGTATGTGGAGTCGTTACTTTGTGGGAGAAAGTATTTTGACCGGCAACACAAAGTGTAATTTAGCTGTCAGACCTCCTGGTTGCTGTGATTTCATGTGATGTGAGGTTGAGTCGGTGAGACGACCCACTGCAGTTTGCTATAAATATAAAAATTAAAAAATAAAGAGAGTAGTCAGAAGAAACAATAGAGATTCTTAGATGTTTACACTCCATTAAAAAACATACTAAATAACTAACATAACCAAATATAGTCTATGCACTGTACTGTATATGTATTTGTATGTAGGCTAAATTTAATATTTTATAGTTTATTCATGTTCATGTTTAAAACAATTAGTTATTTACAAACTTGATGTATTTATAGATTGTTAAATGTTATTGGTATGGTTAAATTTCTGATAATGATCATCATCTAAAAGGGAATAGACAAAAACACTAATACACACCTGGGCCAACAACACGCAACTGGACTAGAAAGTCAAGTTCCCCCCCTGGTGCACAAAGAAGAAATTACATTGGAAATGTAAGAAAATCGTGGCAGTGATAGTGTTTACACATATGACATTGACCAGTTATTGTAGTTCTATTGCTTCTCTATACAACCCTCCATATTTACTGCATCTGTGCCCCTTTTGCCTTCGTGAGCTTGAGAAATGTATTCTAACAGGGTGACATCAACAATTTCATAAATATACATAAGTATGCATAATCTTAACACCGTGCTGCTTTTGCAGCATGTTACTGTTTTTGTCAAGCTGTTTTTTTCCAAAATTTATCAAAGTAGATATACTAATAATACTGGATACCACTGCTGTATAACAACAACAACAACAACAACAACAATAATAATAATAATGTGTAATAACAATCATAAGCACTAGAAGGAAACAGCTCCATCCTCCATTGGTCAAAAATGACTGCCTTTGCAATGTCATTAATGACATGCACATCATTTCAGTGCTATTTAACATATATCTAACAGGAACATCAACATACTGTAAAACAAGATGGACAATTCCTCGTGTGTAGGAATATGGTTTGTCCAGAAGGGGGCGCCATAGTTTAACTTTTGGTCCTTGGTAGGTCCTCTGACGTCAAAATGCAAACACGTTTAGAATGGAAAAAACTTTGAATTCAAAAATGAATAATGACCCGAGATCAGACAGACAGACAGACATATAGACAGACAGACAGACAGACAGACAGATAGATAGACAGATAGATAGATAGATAGATAGATAGATAGATAGATAGATAGATAGATAGATAGATGGCGCTGTTAGTCTAAGGATCTAAATGGAAAGGATAATTTATAAACCAATGATTCTTTCTACAGGCCTATAGAGAGCTATGAGAAATAAACAAACAAAAAAACAAACAAAGCATAAACCGTTCATGAGGGACCATATTACAATGTAATCTGTTGCAGAAATCAAACGTCTGTCTGGTGGCGAAATGCAGGAGGGGAATGTGTTGGTCAACGACTTTTCCTTCCCTGTTAAACAGTCGTTGGGAGACGTTTGTCTGTTTTCCGGCTTCACCTTTGAATCTCAGATTGGGTTTGGTTGAATCCACTTGGTTAGGTTTCATTTCACCAGAGCTGTCTGACAGAAAGCCTCGTGGAGCAGTTTGTCCCATGTGCACGTGTGCACACTTGCAGTGCACCACAGGGATTTCCCTCGTTACACTGTGCACGCATCCTGCCTCACGTAGACTGTGGCGTGAGCAGGAGACAATTCAACATTTAGAAATGACTATAGAAAACGTGTTATAGTTTTTATGTTTAATTTTGATGTCCCGCTGTATGTGCAAACACACAAATGAAGCAGCAGGTCAGACTGCACCCGTAAGGACGTGACCTGTTTGTTGAATGACCTCTTACATAACGATGATACGTCCAGCCAGCCAGCCATCCATCCATACTCACACTCACACGCACACACTGCATCAATACACGACCCATGCGTGCAGCACACAGACAGTTACATCACCACTATATGTATATATAATCACATGTATCAACCATGTTTCATCATACCAGCGTGTCCAGCTTGGTGCAGGGTGTGAACTGGGACAACACCACCACCACCACACCTGTCTCTCTGGCAAATATCATCTTTGATCACAGACACAGTTGTCAGCTTTATGATCGAGACACGAGCCAGACCAGAGCATCACCCATGCCTGTGTGTCAGCCACTGAGACCGTGACCGCTGCCTCGTTCCCAATGGTTCCTCTCTGCAGAGGATGGCGTGACGTCACGTCGCCAGGGCGACCGGGCTCCTGGAGGCACGTGTCGTGCATAAAAGCGGAAGCCTGCGCTGTGGACTGCGCACACAGACTCCAGCCGCATCAGCAGTGAGGTAAGATGTCACAGACGTTTATCCTTTCAACGGGTAGAGCACACACTTGTACATAAAATATCTATATTAAACGATATTACATGTGTTTAACACTTCGAAGGCCTTATTTCAGGGTAAAGATTTGAGCTTCTCCCTCTGTGCATACAGCAGCTCGGTTACATAATGTTAGCAAGTCTGTTTTAAAACAGCTTTTTTTATGTGAACCGTTAAAAATGGCCGCATAGTTTCCTGAATCTCCCGTTAGGGAAAACCAGAAGCGAGTGACGGAGGACAGCGGTCACGGTGAAGCCTGTAGAATGAGTTTAGTCGAACGGTGTTTTTGATTCAGCCACTTATCCGGTCATAGTGACCGGACGAGACGGGCAGCTCGGTGCTCGTAAAGCGGCCGCCGCGTTAAAGCCGCTGCAAGTACACACTGTCTGTGAACAGGAAGATCGGAGGGGATGTGAGCGGATGCGGCCATGGCCTTGTAGTCTGAGGAGGGACCGGCTGTTAGCT
Source organism: Trinectes maculatus (assembly GCA_016785345.1). Lineage (NCBI taxonomy): Eukaryota > Metazoa > Chordata > Actinopteri > Pleuronectiformes > Achiridae > Trinectes > Trinectes maculatus. The sequence goes on from JAFBJQ010000105.1 coordinate 49,321, forward strand.
GCATCATAGTAGATTACGTAAAAATCCACCAAACCCCACTGTAAATAATTCCACCCGCAGTAAGTAAAGACTACATATATATGTTTATATATAGATATATACTGGCGGTCCTGTTCATTATATATGTATAATCCATTAACCTGAGGTTACGTCGTCCTTCTGAGCGGGTAACGTGACATTGGCAACTCCCCGTGCTGCATCTTTGCGGAAGTGGATTAGTCTCCATGTTATGTAACGCAATACAAAAATACACATTACGCACATATAACGCATATAATACTAATACTACTACTAATAAAAAACAACATATGTAGGTAGACGTTGATATATAAAAAGGAGTTTGACGGGAAAATGGGACAGTGATGTTTAGGAGTGGCTGCGCTGTGGTGAGGCTGCAGAGTGAATGAGTGCAGCTACGTGGAGGGAGGTGAGGCTACGTGCCTCCTCCTGCCTTCGTGATGAAGTCTGCTGCGGTTGCGCCATCGTCACATTACAGAGATGAGTTGCGTATGTGACGGTGGTGTAAGAAACGGAAGAGGATAAATGAATAACGTATGTTTGGTGTGGAAAGATGAAGGAGAAGAGCGTCTCTTCCTCCTGTGATACAGTTGAAGGTCAATCATGCAGTATGGCGTCGCATGATTCTGCCGCAGTTTTAATACAGACTCGACTGACCTGTTGATGCGGTTTCAGAGAGGCCTGCTCATTGTTTGTAGTTCTCAGTGTTTGCTTGACGTTTATGTAGGTGTGGTGCGATGCAGCCATGTCTGGCCTGCCTCACCATTGAAGGTCAGTCTAGCTGAGGAAGGTCAAAGCAGGCCTGCAACTGCTGTAGTGATGCTACTAACATTTAATCTCAATTTTCTCTCTGTAACGACATGAAACAAGTCATCCATGCTAGGCTTCATGATGGAGAGTTTCTCCTCATAGTTTGGCATCCTGGTGACTGAAGGTTATTAATAGCAGGCCACAGACAGAGATTAGAGTTTCTTAGACTTTTGCGTCTTTGATTTTACAATTTTATGGTAATAGAACAGAGAGAAAACTACAGAATCATATCCTGTGAATTAGCAGATACTAGTTGTACAGTGTTTTCAGTTAACATGATTTATGATTAAATATGACCACCGCAAATATATCGGAATAGATTGGTTAAATGCCTTTTCGATACATCATAATCAGTAAATAGTAAGACAGTGAATAATCCAAAAAAAAAACCCTGTTCATTATTTTAATTACGTTTTAGACACATGGCGATTAAGTTCATGTCATGAAGCACTTGCCATGTCTACTATTTTGTTTCTAGGCTGAAGTTACTGTGTGCCCCTCTCGATCTGTCTGTGCTGCTGACTTATCACCCAGCCATCTTGTTCAGGATGTGTGTAAGAGACAAGGGGATTCAGAGTGACTCAGCACTCTGTGCCCATGAAAGGCCCCAGTGTAAGGAAACCAAAAATCTATACTCAGGGCATCATTGCCATTCTGCCTTATTCTCTTTCATCTATATATACAGTTATTCAAAGGTGCGGATATTTCCATAGTTAGCATGAGGCACATGGCATTAAGGGTTACTGTAGCATTACCTCTGCAGAGTGGTCACGTGTCTTCTCCTGAGTCCTCTGCAGTATGATACAGCAAGCTGCTTTACTAATTCATGCTTGTGTGTGTGGTCCAGGTATTGCTTTTGTTTTTGGGACCAAACCATGCCCACACAGTCATCTTATAGGGATAAGAAACAATATCACTTGATATAACTTATTCAATTGCAAGGTGAAGCTATTTTAAAGTTAATGAAAAAGCATGACTTTATGTAAGGGTGTGTGTGAGTTTGTATGCAGGAACATGTCAATGTTACACTGTAAGAGTAGGTGTTATTCATTCCGCCTAGGTGTGTGTTTTTGTATTTGGTTAGAGGAATATCTCACAACTTTGTGTTATATATTTATTGTATGTCCTGTTCATTGTCACTGATGAATGTCTTTATAAAACAGTGTACTACTCATCTACATCTTCTTGTCAGCAGGAGGCCTTGTCTCTTTAGTAAGATGCAGACTTTGGTGTTGTGTGTAGGAGTGTATAAGTGCATGTATAAGTGTTATGTATTTCCTTTACTTGACTCACAAGGAGGTAAGAAGAGGAAACATTACCTAATTGGATAGTCTGGCTGGCCTCTAGCCAATCAACTCACTGCAGTGGAAAAACACTGGAGAGAACGAAGGTGCGACAACCAGAGGAAGGTTTGAATAGATGAGACAGTGAAAAGAGGAAGGAGGAAGGCTGTGGGAATGGCAGAGTGGGCAGGACTCACTCACTGACAAGCCTCTCTGTGGCCTCTGACACAAATATGGGCCTTTTCCAAGTTGTAGTCCTTTCCGTTCAGACTGTAACAGCCTGTCAGTGTATCAGACACAGAAATCAGGCCATATATCACTTATGTCTCAATAATGAAATTCAGGTTGTGCCTGTGTCAACTGTGGCAATGAGATTGAAAGGTGTCGATAGAGGAGAAAAATTTGTTGCAGCGTGTACGTGTCCACTGACGGCATCTGAACAAAAGTGAAGTTACTTTGACTGTCTAGTTCAGACCTGGGCAAATTACGGCCCGCGGGCCACATCCGGCCCTTTCTACGTCTCTGTCCGGCCCGCGTGAGGCCAATCATAAATTACAACATAAATTAAACAAATATCTGTGTCATGCTTACAATACAACTGTGCTGCTTTTATTTTGAAATTTGAAATTTTATTTTGAAAAGCGTTTACATTTACGTTTACGTTACTTCCGTATCGACGTATATGCGTGCGTGTGTTGTGAGTGAAGGTGAACAGTGATAAGTGACGCTAGCCAGGTTAGCAGATTGCCAGCTGCTGTTAACAACACGCAACTTCTCTGCACAAACCCTCCTCTGTGAGCTGTTGTCACTGAACGTGTGCTGAATACCAGATCAGAGTTGATCCACAGTCAGAAAAGGCTGGACTATGTGGTTGAGAATAGAGGACAGCTCTGAGCTAAGGATTTGATTTTCCTTCTGCGGAATTAACTGTCTATTCAAATCTTCATTGTACTTGACAAAGTAACAGTGATAATTAAACTATACTACACAAGGATTGTGCCCAAAGTGCCTGGGTAGTTATTGCTGTTATTTATTTATAAGATTATTGCAAATATATTTTTCATACATCATGATAAGTCTTGTCGGAGAATTTATGTTGAATTGATTTTGAAAAATCAATTCAAGGCTGATAGTTGAGTAGTGAATGATGGTGCAATGTCATATTTTAATCCCATGCATTCATTAATGCTGAACTTCTCCCATTGACTGAAACCTTCACTTGCACTGTAATGGACAAATAGGAGGGCATGTCAATCCATGCAGACCGATACACTCACGGCTGCATTTGCACCTGCCCTATTAGAAATTCTCCCAAAAAAATGGCCTCAATCAGTAAAAAAAAAAATCCTTGGACACGTTTTTAAATTTGTTACTCTGTCAGCTAAGCCCCATCTCTGGAGTCCCCCCCACCTCCCGATCTGCTATTTAGCTTCACTATTTGGTCCACCCCCTTTTTCCTAGAACTTAAAGGAAGTAGAATAGCCTTCTGCTTAAGGTACTGTACTGTCATTTGTCAGTAGGCAGCCATTTTATGTTGAAAAACCCAGAGCAGCTCTACAGTTTAGAGAAAATGGAGAGCTTGGTGTACAAAGAAAAGTGAGAGTGAGACACAGTGAAAAGGTGCCTGGAAGTTTGGGGGGTGGGGGGGTGGTCTTGTGAATGCACAATAAGTAACGGTGGGAACCGACTATAAAGGAGAAACAGAAATGTGAGAGCATACTGCTCTCTCTCTCTCTCTCTCCCTCTCTCTCTATCTCTCTCCCCATTGGTGGCCTTGTATTATGCTGGCAGCAGAACACAAAAGAGTATCTCTGCCCTGAATCAAAACTCATACAAAGAGGCACACAAGGATAAATACTAGACAAATTCAAACACTAGACATGATGTGTAGTGATCGTTCTGCCACCCTGCACGCTCCCCACTGAGACGGACACACATGCACTCACACAGCGAGAGAGACACTTAACAGATTAGGAGATTACAGTGGTTTTAAATGTCGATTTACCTGTTTCAAGGACACATTGCCCTTACACTACCTGTGCCTGTAACACACAGACACCCCCTACTGGTCAGGTGGTGTGACCACATCTGTTCGCCTGTATGCAAGTAATTACATAGATGTTACAGACTCATCTCTGCAAATTTATTTAACATTTTACATATTGTAGCTCAGTAAAATACAGCTGTGTTGTGAGTAATGATAAGTTCTTATGGTGTCCTGAACAGATAAAGGGTCACTGAAGTTTTTCTGTTTCTACCTGACTCAAAACAACCTCACTCACCTTGTTTTAACAAACCCATGTTAAATGCATAAATGAATTCAGATTTGAATAGAAACACCCTAGCAACCAGCTGGTGAGTGTAAATGATGATAAACTGTTAATACAGGACTCACAGGACTCACCACATAATGAACAAACAAGTTAGTGACCTAGTTGGCATAAAAAACATGTAATGGAAAAAGTCACATGATGTGAATATAATCAAAGAATCTGTATTCCTGTTAAGATAGACAGACCATGGACAACAGAGAGGGAGTGGTGGAGAGGAGATAAAAGAGGAGGATTGAGTAGAAATGACAGGGGCAGGAAAATTGAAAGGAGTTGTGGACAGGATAAACAGTGCACAGTATACAGTACGGAAAGAGAGGAAAGCAGAGAAGAAAGGAGGTCACATAGTTGAGTCAAGGCCAGGCTTCCTCTTTGTTCAGTCAGCAGGCAAGTCTCTGTTTGCTGTATTACACACCTACCACATATCGCTCCTCATTTCTTTTCCACACTGTTCTCTCAACATGTTCCTGCATGATGCAACCTACACCTCCTTGATCAGGAGATGAACATAAAACATGCTTTTTGACAGTCTGTATTTTTCCATCTATACATGCAAACACACATGTACGAACCTGTAAACTTGCTGTTCCTCATTTAACCACATTGTCCAACTCATCATACATTTTCTGCTCACCTTCCACCTTGGTGTGTTTTTTCATTCTTTTGTGCTAATGCGTTACGCTGACTGAGCATGTACTGTGAGGCTGCTGCCAAAAGTCTCTTCTCAAGTAGACACTTACAGTCAGTGTATTTATACCTCCTAGCATTTCACTTCACTTTACCTTGTGTAAGTAAATGGTTGCCCCCTGCCCCAGAGCCCTGAGTGCAGTTGTTCCACCACTGATTTCTGGTGTATATGTTTTCTTTTCTTTTCATATTTGCTTGGCAGGGACCATCAGATGAGCTGAAAACCCTAACCGTAATGTCATCAGATAAACAGATCAGATAAACAGACTCATCATCATCATCATCATCATTTTTTTCAGACTTTTATGTTTCTTCTTGGTTGTTTTTTCTTTACCAGATAACTCCAGACCCCCAAAGCAGCAGCAACCATGTCAGACCTCTGTGTTGGAATCAATGGGTGAGTTGGAAACACACAAGATTTTGGTGACAATGTCCTCTGTTTCCTCACCACTCTCTCCAAATGGTGCAGTTATTGATGAAATTTACTGTGATTATGTGGTAAAGGTTTGATTGGGGACTACGAGGCAGGATTCATTCACTCCAGATAAATTTCACTATAGTTTTCTTTAACTTTGACGGTTTTTTTAAAACTCTTTTTTTTCACTCTCTTTGTCCTTCCCTCTCTCTCTCTCTCATTCTCTTTGCTCTCACTGCAGCTTTGGTCGTATTGGCCGTCTGGTCCTCAGGGCTTGCCTTCAGAAGGGCATCAAGGTTGTGGCCATCAACGACCCCTTCATTGATTTGCAGTACATGGTGAGAACACTTGCATGCGTATTTAAACTTTGAGTGTGATTTACACTGTAAAAACACCAGATTCATGTCAACAGTGTTTATTGTTGGGAGACTTTACTCTACAAACAGAAAAGGTATCTGCTAAAACGGAGCTATTGTCACACAGTACAGGACATTTTTTTACCTCTAAATTGAATATGTGTTTATTCTACAAATAATAATTTTTCCTTATGATACTGAAAGACTGTTTAGGCATTTGTGTGAATATTGTTTATTAAATAATATTGTCAATAGGTATACAGTTTTGTGATCATACAATGAGAAACTGTTTGCGTTAATAACCCCATTATTTAACTCTCACATCCTAGGTCTACATGTTCAAGTATGACTCCACCCACGGCCGTTACAAAGGTGAGGTTGGACAAAAGGATGGAAAACTCATCGTTGATGGCAGTCCCATTTCTGTCTTTCAGTGGTAAGTGCTGCTGATGATTGAGGGCGAATGGATGTTGCTGCACAGATATCAGTCTCACATTAATTCTTTTTAAGCAGACGACTCACTGTGAACTTCATTTTGGATTATCACTAGGGCTGCAACGATTAGTCGCCGTCGTCGACGACGTCGACTATTAAATATGGTCGACGAGAAATTTTGTGGTCGTCTAGTCGTATATTATTTTAAGCAACATTATGAACGCCATTCAATTCATTAGAATACATGCAAATAAAGTTGCATGATGTTAGCGTGAGACCGCGAATGTCTAAAGTCTGGGATTATTGTCGGGAAAATAAACACGTCAAGTGCACTAAAGTAACAATAGCTAGGCTACTTTAAGGTCCCGTTCTTAAAAGATGATGTTAATTTCGTTTACATGTACCAGGATATCCAAAGCCGACGACGACCGTCATGTTACGGTGCTAAAACTGTGTTTCACCTTTTCACGTGCCTGAGGAACACAAGTAACGTTAACGTCATTTTCAGTGACTGAAACCTCCGGTTAAGCCCCATTTGAAAAAAATATGCGTCTTTACTATTTTACTGTAACGTCCGACCGGACGTATCAGGAAGACGAGGAGTTGTACAGCAGCCCTCTTTATTGGTAACGTTTCTCAAATACAACCTGGTCACTGTCGGCCTAAACCACGCCAACAACAACAGAACAACAAAACTTCCTTATTTATTACACACGGCTCTCTCCACCAACCAGACGCATTCACAGACTGTGGGACATCACAGAACTCTCACAATAACACTGAACATTAGTGCAGGATCGCTACAATACTATTATATGCATCACTAGTGGACACATTGCCTCTAATACTTGTCACAAAGCTCAATACACATAAAGATACACTGCTTTTCAATGAAATCCAATGAATACCCAACTTTGTTAAAAACGGGAAACGTAGCAAACAAATAATCGATAATCGTTGACTAATCGAAAAATTAGATTATAGATTAGTCGACTACAGAAATAATCATTAGTTGCAACCCTAATTATCACACATATAATTTTCCATTTTCAGTGTTATGCATCATTCCATTGTGTCTTTAATATCCTGAGTGAATTCCTGGCAGTGGAATGAGGCTGTCTGCTGCCTCAGGCCTCGCACTCGACTCCTTTTGTACCCTCTGTTGTTTTAGTCCATTTAGTAATGGTGCCTCAACTCTGCAAAAGGCTACGTCAGTAAAAACTGTGGTTATACCAGATACATTTGTCTTTACTGTCCTCCTCTTTTATATGGAGGTATTTCTTTTTTTTTTAAACAAATTATCTTACAAGATTTAATCCTTTGTATTCCAAGATATTCAAATGATATTTTGTTCATAACTAAGATTAAATCAAAAGAGGCTTATTTAAAAAGCACAGGATGTACTCCTGTAGTACCACCAAGATCAGCTTCAACCACCTCCCTTCACTTTTATTTCCTTGTATGTTATATTTGCGCTTTTTTTTTCTGTATCGTCTCTCTGCTTTTGTAGCATGTTATATCTAGTACTGAGGGTTGTTCTTTCTTTGAATCTAGTATGAAGCCAGCAGAAATTCCCTGGGGCAGCTCTGGAGCTAAGTATGTTGTGGAGTCTACTGGAGTCTTCCTCAGCGTGGAGAAGGCCTCTGTATGTGCACATGCACATAAACACTTGTACATATACATGTATAAATTATAGGTAACTGCCAGAAGATTCAGTTTCTAATCTCTGCTCTCTTTTTCTGTCTTGGCCAATCACAGACTCACTTACAGGGTGGAGCTAAACGTGTAGTTGTGTCTGCCCCTTCACCTGATGCTCCAATGTTTGTCATGGGAGTTAATGAGGACAAATATGACCCCTCCTCCATGAACATTGTCAGGTTAGATACCTTTACACTTCAAATAAATACAAACATGGTTCACCTCAGATTCAATCTCCAAACTAAATATGATCAGGTACTAAGCTTGTCTATCGGTCTATTGATAGTAATGCCTCCTGCACCACCAACTGCCTGGCTCCTCTGGCCAAAGTCATCCATGATAACTTTGGCATTGAAGAGGCTCTTATGGTAAGTACTGTTATATCTGTGCTCATGCTCAAAAACAAATAATTTTTAATGAAATGTAATGTGTGTTTTGTGTGTGTGACACGACATTGTATTTTGTAGACTACAGTCCATGCATACACAGCCACCCAGAAGACAGTCGACGGTCCCAGCGCTAAAGCTTGGCGTGACGGCCGCTGTGCCCACCAGAACATCATTCCAGCCTCCACTGGTGCCGCCAAGGCAGTGGGGAAAGTCATTCCTGAACTCAATGGGTGAGGACAAGCATCAGTGGCATGTTTGTAAACTGGGGCAGGGAAGCTGGGAAAGAAACATTCCATCATCTCCCTTTTGTCTTATCTCTCTCTATCTCTAGTAAGCTGACAGGCATGGCATTCAGGGTGCCAGTGGCTGATGTGTCAGTGGTTGACCTGACATGCCGTCTGTCCAAGCCTGCATCTTATGCTGAGATCAAGGAAGCTGTCAAGAAGGCTGCTCACGGGTCCATGAAGGGAGTGTTGGGCTACACCGAGGACCAGGTAACACTCAGAGTTAATTCACATATATTGTAACATGAACACAGTACATAGCTAATGGTAATGCAATTGTAATGATTTAATTTATTAAGAAAAAATGTGGACATATTAAACAACACAGTCTGTGTGTCCTCTATTAGTATGACTATGACTACTTGGCTAAACATTATGCGTTTGTGTTTTGCAAGGTGGTTTCCTCTGATTTCATTGGTGACACCCACTCCTCCATCTTTGATGCTGGTGCTGGCATCTCCCTCAACGACAACTTTGTCAAACTAATTTCCTGGTTGGTTTTCAAAATTTGTGGCTTGTCCCACATGTTAATGTTAATTTCAAAACCGATTTTTAAAATCTATTGTTCTTTCTCCATTTCACTCACACACACTGTCTCTGCAGGTATGACAATGAGTTTGGCTACAGTCACCGTGTTGCTGACCTGCTGCTGTACATGCACACCAAGGAGTAGATGCTTCCTGTCAAGAAAGGAAGTCAGGAAAGGGACCACCCCAATCACCCTTCTATGCCCTCTCTTCTCTTGTACACTAAAGCCGCACCCATTGCAAAGTCATAGTATCACGGCCTTTAGCTCTACTACAGTATATATAGGCAGCAGCAACAGAGTGTTTGAGTGTTCTGTTTTTTTCCCTTTAATTAACAGTCATCAGTGACAGTATTTGTGTCCGTGTGCCCCCACTTCACCTCAGTCTGCCACATTAGATATTGTTATGGCTCATTACTATGGTAACTACTATGTCCATCTCCGTGTTGGTGTGTTCTAAAGGCTTAATCGCCAGTGGAAGGAGGAAGCAGAGGTAGAGCTACTGTAACACCATGTAAGAGTAATGAGACAAGAAATAAAACTTGAAAAACTTCAAGCTGTCCAAGTTTCATTGTTAGTATTTATTTACTTATTGAATTATGTTGTCCAGATAGCAGAAGGAGGTATAGCAATTTGCTGACTGTATGTGCTCATTAAAATTTTATTTTCAACAGGTTATATTGAAAGAGACAAACAGGCTGAAAAATTAGTTGAATGTAGTGTTCAAAATTTGAACCAGGGAAACTGGTGATGGGAGAAATGTTCATGTCTTAGCTCCTTTCTTTCCTCTGCTGACATCTTCATTTTGAACTCACAGAGGCATATTATTTTAATTGGCAATATGTCACTGAATCCAAAATAGGGTTGGTCGGATACGCAGAGGTTAGCATTACATCATTTGTTTTTCCTTATTTTGATGGTTCAAAGTCAAATTCAAATCCAAAAGTTCAAATTAATTTACCTAACCCCACATTTCCCAGTCAAAGCACTAATGCTTGATAGTTTAAATTTTGTAGATGCTGAGGAACTCAGCCTTTACATAGACCACTGTTAAGGGTAAGAGTTCGGATCTTAAAAGATTCAGAGGCCAGAGCGAGTAAAGTAACAAAATAATAATTTAATATCACTGATCAAGAGTACGGTACAAACAAAAGCGACTCTAACAGAGTGTAAACCAAGATGTGCGTGGTGGCGTCTCTAGAGGCAGAGCTGGCATTCCATGAAAGGAAGAGGCGGCGAAACTACAAAAACAAAAACACACGCAATAAGAATCCAAACTGTTCAAGGTAGCAAAAAACCAGATTGCGCACTAACAAAATGTAGTTAACTTGATCAGACTGGATCAAAGGATTTCAACATACACAATAAATTGTATACATTTTTAATTCAATGTTTATACACCAGTCATTATAAATGAATGGGGGCGACTACAGTTAGTGTAAAAATTGAGCTCATGTACATCCTCGTTTGTCAGATGGACACACAACAAACACACACTGACACACACACACAACTTTGGTTCCCCGGCAACCAGTACGGGAGGCTCTTGATCATATATTTGATCACCACACTGGTCAGGAGGAGAGAGGCGAGGACATTGACAGTGAGAATGGAAAGAAAGAAAGAACTGATAAGGAGGAATCCAGTGATGAAGAGGATGGCCATACATAGACAGGTAGCTCAGGTACGGACGGTATGTGCAGAGAGTCATTTAAAAAAGTCATTAAAAATGTAATACCAAGAGATGAAGTGAATGTAATGCAATTGGAATTGTTGGACTGTAACAGCAGGTGTGGAGAGGTGCATCTGGTTCCATTGAGGTGTGTATGGTAGGTGTATCAATGAAATCTGGCCTATATAAAGATTCAGAGAATGCCTCCATCTGGAAGTGGATGAATGTAGAGTGAGAATCTTGTTTGAGAACACTTTTACCCGATTTCCATATTTTTAATCCTAAATGAAATGTAAAATGCAGTTTCTTTCTAAGACACTGTTGGTTTGGTTGTTAAGTTTTGTGGTAAAACATGTTTGGCTGTATGTGATGTTTCACATATTTTGTGGTTTACATTGCTTTTATCTGGGAGGATGTCTTTAGAAATTTGCTTACATTTAAAGAGAAAGTATAGCTGTGTGTGACGTTGTTTTTATTTTACAGCTCTACGATAAAACATTTGTAATCAATCAGAATTTGCTTGTTTATCGTCTAGCTAACCTTTATAATTGCGCTGCGTATCAAATTATTTACTGTGTAACAGTTTCAGGATGCCTAAGCGTCCTAAATATGGAAAGAAAACTGTTACTACAATATATGACGTTAATAAGCAACTTACTATTAGTTAATCTTGGGAACACTTTGTGATGATGACACGGGTAGGTAAAAATCGAAATAGACTCGCTTAACTCTTTGCGAGAGAGCGCCATGCGAAACATTTATTAGGGATATTATAGTACGTTCCATATGTTCCTACCCAAGCGATAAGTCGGAAGCATTACGAGGCGGAACCAAACTGACTTCCGTTTATAACTCAACGGCAGCGAAGTAGGACAGTTGGTTTCTCATCAGCTCTTCTCACTCAGTAAGTACGGACACACTACAGGTAGTATCTGTTTTATTGTTGCTACTGTGTGTGTGGCATTTTGTTACCTTTTTAATATAACTGTGTTTAATTAATATCCGCGAAGAAAATTGTGTTCGGGACGAACGACCTGATGTTAGCTGTAGCGGCGTGTGACATCAGCTAGCTAATACTCATTTCCTGTATGACATTATATGTTGTCCTATAGCTTTGTAACTGTACTGACAAATACTCCTGCTAAACATTCGCATTTAGACTTCTAGGTTCAACAATTCTGTTTATACACACTGATGTACTGATAATAATGTAAGTATCCTCACACAACCTATACGTATGACTAGTTAATACAGCTAATATTCAGAAAACACGGTTATATGAAGTGAGGGATTTTATAAATCAAACTTTAAATTGTGCTTGAATAATATACTGAATTGTTAGTTAGTCAAAAAAAAAAATCAAACAAACACAAAACACACAAGTGTAACAATCTCTCAATATGACCCTGAGCAAAATAATGCAGGGTCTTTGTTTGGGAGGGTCAGTTCCACGGATATGCACTGCATAACTTTAAATGATAACTTGGGATAATTTGGGGACATGTGTTGTGTTTCTGTGTGTAAAAGAGCTAAGCATTAAAATCTGTTTACTCTATGATCTCTCTCTCTCTCTCCCTCTTCAGGGAACTGACTTGTTGGCCAGACGTCATGACACTCTTTCACTTTGGAAACTGCTTTGCACTGGCATATTTTCCTTACTTTATAACATACAAGTGCAGTGGCCTGTAAGTGTCTAATTGAATCAGAGATTTGTTACGTGGGTGGTGTATGATGAATGGCTATATGACAGAATGCATGGACTAGAATAAAAGACTGAGCAAAATTGCAGTGTCGGCTGTTTTTAATTTAAATGTTAGCAAGGTTTAAGGTTTATTTCTATGTTGTAGCAGCATGAGCACATGTGCTCAGTGACTGCTGTTAATAATCAGCTTAATAATAGAAGAGATTTGGGGGGTCCACATAATCCTTTTAAAACTGTGAAGTGTGGTCTTGTATTTTGCTGTACTTTTGCTTAACATCAGAATGTGTCCTTTGACTGTATCTTTAAACATTTTATACCAGTTGTTGTTTTTCCCCAATTAATTTCATAATACCTTGTTATATTTTGTGCCTCCTTATTTTACAGGTCTACCATTTAACTCAGAGTAATAAATCCTAACTATGTTTGTGTGTTCAACCTTTAGTTCAGAGTACAATGCTTTCTGGAGATGTGTCCAGGCAGGTGCAACTTATTTGTTTGTCCAGCTCTGTAAGGTGAGTGACCTCTCTGATCATTAAATGATATGCCATTTTTTTGTCTTTAACTGTCTTATGAGTGGATGGGATTGCATCTACGATGATGCCATTATCCTCTCTGTGTTTTGATGTTATTAACATCAAAAATATTCTCCTTTTTTCAGATGCTTTTCTTAGCTACATTTTTCCCCACATGGGAAGGAGGAGCTGGGGTTTATGACTTTGTGGGAGTGAGTATGGTCCTTAACCACAGTAACATCAGAAATGAGCAATAACATTTCTTCATATTCATTCATATCTGACTGGATTTTCAAAAAAAACATACAGACATGGTGTGCAGAAGGCTGACATACTGGTTTATGTATCATCCAGGAATTTATGAAGGCAACAGTTGACCTGGCAGACCTACTGGGCCTCCATCTTGTAATGTCTCGCAATGCTGGTAAAGGAGAGTACAAGATCATGGTTGCTGCCATGGGCTGGGCAACAGCAGAACTTATCATGTCCAGGTAAGCGGTAACACTAATTATCCAGAAGACGCATTAGCTTAATTTGTACACATATATGCATTAAAGATGACTGTTTGAGTCCTGCTGCTGTTCTTCAGGTGTCTACCTCTGTGGGTGGGAGCCAGGGGGATTGAGTTTGATTGGAAATATATCCAGATGAGCTTTGACTCCAACATCAGTCTGGTAAGTAGCTGTTCTTCCCTGCTCTTTGATTTGCTCTCTTTACTTTACGTTCAGTGTGTTTTCATTTTATCACAGTCCTGACACCCTTTCTCAGATTCCAGCAATATTCCACATGTTCAGATAAAGATTAATTTTTAAAATGTTTCATTTTGAATGTGGTCAGTAATTGTAATGCCTGTGTTTAGGTCCATTATATTGCCATGGCAGCAGTGGTGTGGATGTTTACACGATATGACCTTCCTAAGAGCTTCAGGTTGCCTGTTACTGTGCTTCTGGCTCTTTGTGTCTACAAGGCCTTCTTAATGGAGTAAGTATCACAAACATTTTCTCAACATCTGCATAAGTACAAGTGCAGAAAAACACTGTGTGCAGGAATCAGAAGAGGCTTAAAAACCTGACACAGTAGTTTCCGTGATATGTCATTGCTATAATGGTTACTACATGCACTGTTGGAGTTGCGTTTGCATCCATTGTCAGGAAAAGTCAGTTCTGCCAGTTTGACCTGTCCGGGGGATGCACTAACCCTTGTAAACCACAGGATGGCTCTACTTACTTATCAAAAACACATCAGAAGGGCTAGTTAGGATGTTACACCAATTATCTACATACACATGAACTTACAAAAATTGAAGTTCTCAAAATTTCTGAAGCATTTGTCTTTTCAATTTTATTTACATGTCATTTGCTTGGTTGTTTTGTATTATTAGCTTACACATGCTCACAATTCAAAAAACAACACTAAAGGTAGTTTGGGTTGTGCATAAAGAATGAGAAAAAAGTAAAAGGGCTTGCAGATCATTTTGATAATTTTTTATATCTTTTTCAACTTCACAGAGTTGTCGTTATTGGTGGCTGCAGTTGACCACAGTTTATTTGCAAAATGCCACTATCAAACCCATGTTTTCTCTCCTGTCTAGTTTATTTATGTGGATGAATTTAAACCTTCAGGGTCACAAATATGCTACTCACAAACAGTTAGGGATATTTGGCTTTTGGGTGAAATTTATGGAAAATGTTAATGTTCATACTACAGTGATATTATATCATGAAATTAGGGAATTTTAGTATAAGCATGCAATGGTAATGTAATATCAAGCACTTTCTTGAAAGAAAAGCTAACAACAGTGGTGGGTATACCATGAAGTCTCAATCACGTGTTGTGTGTCTCATGATGTCAAAATGTAACCAGCCTGATTGATGAAGAGGACTGTCTACATACACACTGTTATTGAACCAAAACATTAAGGGGTCGATTCATGGATCAGACATTTGTTGATTGTTGTGGTTAATCACCTTGTTAGAGAACAGCATATTATGCAATATGTACTGAAACACTGAACAGTTGGACACGTGCATCACAAGTTTAGAGAAGGTAAAATTAAGTTGACCTGTAAAGGAAAAAAATTGAACAATCATTCTGAAATCCAAATATCCATAACTTTTTGTGAGTAGTGTATATGATGAAAGCTGATGATAAATTAAGTTTTTGTGCTCTCTGTTCGATCAAATGTCTGAGATATTGTAGAAAAAAGGATGCTGGCAGGGAGAATCTTCAGTCAATCAAAAAGCATTTATTGCGGAGCAAACAAGTCAAAAGAATACAAGATCTTGGGCTGCCACTGTCACACATACAAGCTACAACAAGAGGTCATGAGCCATTGCATGAGCAGCAGCGACAGCCAAGACTTCCTCATACAGGGTGTATTTATATGACTCTGAGACAAAGCATATTCTCACTGGCTGTGTCCGAAATCGCCCCCTAATCCCTATATAGTGCACTATATAGTGAGCACGCCATTTTGTAGTAGTGTCCGAAAGCTTAGGGATCATAGCTAACCACTATATAGTGCACTCAATGTATCCCACGATTCACCGCGAAATGTAGTGTACATCCGATGGTCACTAACCGGACCAAGATATCCCATCATGCATTGCCAGATATTCTCTGGGCTGCGCGGAAGTGAAAATGGCGGACGGACGGGAGGGAAATATACATAAATAAAATAAAATATAAATATAACAAAATACGAAAATAAAAAATACAGGAAAGTAATCAAAAGCCTCTAATTTAATAAAAATGCAGTGGTAAACAAACAAGTATTTTGTGAGACGACAATAATGTGGTACGTTTTAATTGTGCGACAGCGATGACGTAATTACCGGTGCCGAGAGTAGTGTCCGAAAGATTTTTCTGTTGAGCTCACTATATAGTGCACTACATTTATTTCCCTATATAGGGAGTAGGGGTTAGGGGGCGATTTCGGACACAGCCACTTACTTGGTTACACATTACAAGGTTACAAACTGTGACTAAACTAAGCCCTATGAGGCAAATTGCAATTTGTGAATATGGGCTATACAAATAAAATTTGATTGATTGATTGATTGACTAAACTTCTGACCCTAGAACAAAGCATATTCTCATTTACTTGGTTACACATTACAAGGTGGAATTTCCTTTTATCAAACTTTTACAATCTACTAGTCTTAGCTAAATCAGAGCAAACAGATACACATTAACCTGAATATCTTCAGAACATTATCCCAGACATTCTGAGATAATGTTCTGTTCACTAATGAAAGTGCATTTAACTTTTTTTTCTCTGAAACTGTAGCTTATATTATGTTTCTGTCTCTGTCTTCAGGTTGTTTGTCCATGTCTTCCTCTTGGGCAGTTGGACAGTGTTGCTGGTCAAAGCTGTGGTGACTGGCGCCATCTCTCTCTGCTCACTGTTTCTGTTTGTCACTCTGGTCCACAGCAACTAAGTAACACACAGCACCCTGAGATAAGCTTTGAACAGTCTTTTTGGTCCAAAGTGTACTGGGACAGGTCACAAACCAGAAATGACCTCTGGTACCATATCAGTCTTAACATACAATACCACTAGACTACTGAAAAATGTTATTGCTTCTCAGTATTTGATTGGATGATTATTGTTTGGTGGACTAACCTGATACACAAAAAGCAACCCAACAACTGGTGAAAAAAGCCAACAGCAGTTTTTTCTGGTTTGATTTGATCAACCTGTATGGTCCCTTTTTGATAGGGAACATATAGCAGCTTTGTTTCCTTTCAGTTGAAGAGGCGTCTGTAATATCTTTGGCCGTACTGCGCTGTGCCCTCATATTTTGAAAAGTTGATTTTTTTATGTTCTAATAACCACAAATGAAATTAGACTTATAAATACATAACACTTTTTTACGTGTCGTCTGATGAGCCAGCGGAGATGTTTAGTTGAGATAGTGAAGTTCACTGAGTGGATCTATAACAGATGGATGATGTAGTTGTAATTCTGAATTAGTTGCCATATCAATTTATTTATGTACAAATAAATAAGAATGTTGTTAAAATACAACTGTAGCATGATTGTTGTAATTCTGAAAGTAACTGAATGAAAGACTTGGTCTAACTCAAAAATTGAAAGCACCCACACTATGAATATAATATATGGAATAAACAGAGGTTCAGCATTATGGCATTACATTGAACTGTACAAAACATCCTTAATCTTACCATACATCAGTATGTTGATTATGCTGCCCTAAGAGAACAAAGAGTTGTGTTTAACAGAAGTAATTGAAAAAGTGAGGAATAAAATGGACAGGGAAGGGCTGAACTTGAATTTCACCATATCCCATCACCCCCCAAGCTCACACATTCATACAGCTAAAAGGCACGTTCCAAACAAGACATTTTCCTGTCATAGAGAACGATGAGTAGAATAACATGAGATGTTAAATTATGTTTGCTTCACATTCCGCAACACACCTGTGAGAAGAGTAATTACAGTGTTTAGACTTAAAGATTAAACTCTCAATACACAAGATTGTGCCAGAAATCTTCATATGCAAAAGACTCCTTTAATTCAGAGTCGTGTGGTGTTTGTGTATATACATATATAAATGTGTGTGTGTGTGATTGTTGAATAATTGTTCTATTTTTTCCCGTTTCAAGCAAGTGCTTGATATTACATTACCATTGCATGCTTGTACTAAAATCCCCTAATTTCATCCTATAAAACATCACTGCAGCATGAACTTTTCTCATTTTCCATAAATTTCACCTGAAAGCCAAATATCCCTAACTTTTTGTGAGTAGTGTATATATATTGTTAAAGGAATTTTGTTTTTGTGCTCATTCTGACCTGCTCTTTGTGCACATCTGACCTATTATTTCTGATGTTGTGATAATTCAGTGCCCCTGACTTGCTCAGTCTGACCTGCTGTGTCTGTGAAAGAGTGCTCTGCCCAAACATGTTTCTTTTTATCATATCTGACGTCTTATAACTAACCTTGTACCAGGAACAAGAGTCCCCGTCCCAATTATAGAGATATATATGTGTGTCAGCTATCTTGGTAATGCCATAAATGTAGAAAAGACAGGTCAAACAGACTCACCTTTGAGTCTTCCTTTGTAACTTCCACTATGTAGTTGCTCTGTGAACACTCCTTCTTGTATAAGAATAAAGTATACTGTAAAAATTGGACACTTGCAACCGTTGCAAGTGAGACTGTAATGAGTAGTTTAAGTCATTTTGAGGGTTTTTTTTTTTTGCTCATTTATTCTACCATCTTTACAGTAATCGCATCCTGTGTTATTCCACCTCATATTTTCTCTTCCACCCTCTCTCTGCTGGTTGAAACCCCCTTCATGGTTTTTCTGCCTCTCTCACTCTCACTCTCTCTGGGCTCAGTGGACTCCAACAAAGCTTCTTTTACTGAAACACCACAACAGCCATTGCTGTTACCTAAGACTTCTTTCTCTGTCTTATGTACTGCAGTTGTTTGTGTGTGGCTGGTGAATGTAATCATACTGGTTTAGTGGAGAATGCGGTGACACTGCTGTTAGCGAATTAGAGAGGTATGACTCTAGGATCAGGGTGGTAACTACAGGTCTAGGCAGGATATCTATTATGTCAAGGCCAGGAATGCATAGACAAGGACTAACTACTTGTGTCAGATCGAGACAAGTTTTTCAGTACCTCATATCTTAGACACCCCAGTTCGACAAGATGAATTCCTCAGGGGCCCAGATAGAAGTTTAGAGCATTTTCAATATCCTGTCCTGCCAGTGCCACAACTTTATGCTTCATGGTATTATATTAACTTTTTCAGTGCATAAACCCAAAGCGATGCATGCTCATGGAAAACAAGATGAGCTTGTGCAAAGCAAACCGACCGTGTTAGTTCCAACCTCTGAATTCGAAAGCAGCCAGTGATTTGCAGTGGGGGTTGTCATTCATAAAATGTACAATGAAACAAACAGCAGTGGTCCAGCCCAGCTATCTAGACTGGCAAATCAAGAGCTCGGGGAACGGGCTCATATGTCTACTGCCAGTCCACTTAACAGCCTGTAGACCCAGCCAGCATCAGGTGCCCTCAACATGTCCTGTCCCGAATACATAAGATACCACGGCCTCCTCCTGCCCCCGGAAGCCCACACCATGGAGAGCCTGGAGTACGCCCAGCACTTCCCTCTGTGGGACACAGATGTGTTTGCTGTGACCTACCCCAAATCAGGTACAGTCAATTCATTTTATTTCATTTAAAGGTATATGAATTATTATTTGAGTTATCCCCTCTCAATCCCCCCCCCCCCCCCCCCACCCCCACACCCCACACCCCACACACACAGCAGCTAGTTGTGCAAACCCTCTCTCTCTGCATGAATATGCAGCAGCCATTTATACTCGGACCGTCAACAGCAAACAGGAAGAACAAGTGACGCGTCTGTGTGTCACGGCGCAGACAGGCAATGCAAAACCACCGACTAGTCCTTTAAATATCGGCACTTCACTCGAGTTTTACACTCGTCCTCGCGGCATCGCGTCATTTGCAGTCATGTACCTGTCGTACCGCGGATATCAGCTTCCTGCAGAGACGCACAGCGAAGAGAGCCTGAAGCTCGCGCACGAGTTCGCGTTTGCCGACGATGACGTCGTAGCTGCCACTTATCCGAAGTCAGGTCTGTGTTTACCGATGAGGCGATTGTTTTATTTGCAGGAGTTTGATTTAAAACAGAAAGAAAGATTTGGTGTCTGCTTGTGGACGCGTCTTGTTAATGTTTCTGCCACTCAGTGTGTCTGAAGAGTTGGTGTCACGCGGACACAGAGATGTGGTCCAGAGCTCTGCAGCAGTGCCACGGAGTGAGAATCAAACTGCGTCACATTTAAAGTGCAGAGGAAAACAGTGCCGAGATACAGGATGACTCTGCTGCCATCCACATGAGTCACCAAGTGACTGTTGTTATGGCATATGTTTTATCTGCTGGATAATGTTGTCAAAAATGTTGTCAGAGTGCAACTTAAAGATCTGTTTGTTATTATAAGATGAGACAAAGTCAATTAATAGAGAGAGTCAATTAACAAAAATCATTAATTCTAAGTCTTCTAGTTTGAAAAGCTATTAGCAGAACATACTGTGGATTCATTTTGTGCCCCTGGTCTTTTAGTTGTTTTTTCTGGTTTTGAAATGTGGTATGTAGTTGGTATGTGGTATAATTTTACAACCTGCTTTTGCATGTCTGCAGCCTTAGTCTTAGACTAAGTCTTAGTTAGACTGGTTTGCTGCTACTTTCCACCAGAGCCTTTACACCCAGCGTCACGCACACTCACCATTTGTCTAAGACAAATGAGGGACAATGACACGTTTGTTATTCTCGACCTTGTAGCTGCAATGCTGATGTTGATGAATTGCGGTTCTGTTGCCTGATACTTCGCACAATCAGTACAAATCTTACACTGCAGGAATTTGTTGTGTGAATGGGTAAGTTGATGTGTCCAGAAGCCATGAAGTACTGATTGCTCTACACTTTCCTATAGGGACAGTCTGGATGCAGGAGATCCTCCCACTGCTGCTGAATGGGGGGGACCTGACTCCAATCCACTCCATTCCCAACTGGGACAGGGTGCCCTGGCTCGAGGAGAAAAGACTGGCAGTTGTTGTGGATCAGTTGACAGCACCACGGGCATTTGTCACACATTTTCCCTATCACCTCATGCCTCCATCCTTCCACACATCCAAAGCCAAGGTAAAGATAAACATTTGTGGGATGTCCCCATGTGTACTTCTTTTCATCTCATCTGATCCTGTTATTTCCATATGGTGACTGGCATCTTTGCCTTAGGTTATCAATGTCATTAGGGACCCAAGGGATGTCATGGTGTCCTCATACCACTTCCACATGATGGCTGGATTTCTCGAGGATCCCGGAAGTTTTGACGAGTTCATGGAGAAATTCCTGGCAGGCAGAGGTCGAACATCTCACTTTGTATCTCGAAAAAGTTTACACATGGAAGTCAATGAATTTCAGGGAATGTAAATTCAGCACGTTGATTTGTTGCAAAGTGAAAGGGTAGTTAAACACAAATAACTTTCTAGTACAATTTTTAATTTGCTTTGCCAGTGGTTGGTTGCATTTAATGTAGAATGTATTTCCACCATCTATGTTGTCTGCAGTGCTGTTTGGAAAATGGACAGACCATGTGAAGAGCTGGAGACACACTGAGCTTGGAGACCGGATAATGCATATCACATATGAAGAGATGGTTCAGGTAAGACACCCCCACTGCCCTTTATGTAAATAATGATACTTACTTTTTGGGGTTTCAGTTGTCTCTGTACAGATTTTCAGAAACGTTTCAGAAAAGTTTCACAGAGCAGTGTGACAGGTCTCTTCGTCCATGGTTTGGATGAAAGGACCAAAATGTCTAATATACGTTGTAAAAATACTGTGATGGATCAGACATACAGACAAATTGCAAGTTGAAACAAGCTGTTCATCCAATAACCACTGTGGAAAGTAGTAGCAGTAACACATGTGGAGCAAAGGAGACCTACAGGGTAGTACATAGGAATTTAAAATGTATAGAAAGCTGACACTATTCTCCATAATAATCATGTAGAAATCTCAGTCAGAGAATCTTAAAATAAAAATTTCCACAAAGACAAATAGCCAAAGTGAAGGTGGATGTGTCCATGTCTGTCTCCATTAGGACCTGCCTGCAGCTCTCAGACGTATGTCGGGTTTCCTGGGAAGTAACCTGAGTGAAGACACTATTCAGAAAATAGCAGAGCATTGTTCTTTCAAGAGCATGAAGAACAACAGCATGTCGAACTTCAGCCTGATCCCGAAGCAATACATGGACATGGACAAATCGCCGTTCTTAAGGAAAGGTGAGGTTCAGTGTCCATGAGAAAAAGAACCTGGAGTCATAATATTATTATTATATAAGCACATTTAATTTAGTTTCACTTATTTTTCTACTTTTCCTCTGTGTATGTAAATAGTACTGTTGGTCTGTAATCATTTTCTGGGTTAAGTTTGACCTGTAAATTCTGTATTGGCTGAATTTCCTGTGCAAAATCAAAAACCTGCTTATTTGGTGTAAAACTTAATTGGCTGTGAAGGAGGATTAAACCACAAACGCTAACTTTTCACACATAGAAGAGGTTTGTTGTGTTCATGGGACTCTCCTCTTGTGTGTGTGATCTTATGTCAGGTATTGTTGGAGACTGGAAAAGCCATTTCACCTCCGAGCAACTGGCCCGATTCATATCAGTCATCCACAAAGAGATGGAAGGTGAGTGCTTCTCTCTGCCCGGGATCCTGGACTGACCAGCAGCTGGAGGAACATTAGAGGGAGAAAGTGGCTATTTAGTATTTTGAAATACACAATTTTACAATGTTAATTTTTATATGAGATAGTTTTTTTCAGTTGTATTGGACAACCTGTTTTTACTGCGCAAGTAGTTAATGGAGCTTCCACAATAATACAACCTGTATGTAAAAATATATATTCATGCAACTTATGTAAAACTACCTACAAAAAAATTCTGATTTTTAACAATTTAACAATTTTTGTATCTCCTATTACTGATTTTTTTTTGTATTAGTGGCATATTTTTTCCTGCCTCTTAACAAACACGTCTATTTAGCATCTCTATTAAATTGTCCTGCAGAAATGATGGGAAGTAATAACATAAAACATTGTTGTTGTTTTTTTTACTAATTGCTGCATAATTAATGAAGAACACATATGACTACTTTTTTGGTGGCAAAAATGATGGTATAATTACCTAGAAAATTCCTGATTATTGTGTTCACCTGTTTGGGAATGTGTGCAGACTTGCTACCTTTTCAAACAACCCAATGTAAAAAAAAGTATCCTGTTCTATTGAGTAGAAATAAAAATGATACTAAAGGAAACGTCACATCGACTGGAACTGTTTCTAGGAGTCTGAACTTGTTTGTGCCAGTTGCCCAGCCAAACAAAGAAAACAGCATTCCTCTGGAGACAAAACTTGTGACCACAACAGCAGCAGCTGCATTTATTACAGAGTTGCATTGTAGGCCATCTAATGGGAAATTTGTAGACAGTTCACTGCATCATGTGTATCGTAGGGAGAAACAAAAAACTATTCATGAAGAGTAACTGGAATATTGTTCCTGGAAAGAGAAAGGGTGTTGTCCATTCACCTCTGTTATTGGTATGGTAGCAGAAATCTGAATGCCTGTTGTCTTAAAAACACTGGCAAACTACGCTCCCTGACTCCCACAATGAATTACCTAAATTCAGGTGTTAAATCATAATGATAATAATAAGTGTTATGAATTTCATGGCAAAGTACTTTGAGTCATGAATGCCCATTTAGGTATGGCTGAGTCACACTGCTCTAACAACTCCCAGGTGTTTGCAGCAGACAAGCTCAGGCAGGTTGAGTGCACATACTTACCTACATAATAATAGCTCTTGAATACTGTTGCACCGTGGAGTGATACATTAAAAATGTATATTTTGTGTGTTTATTAATCATAGCAAGAACATAGAAAATGTCACATTTCACACTCCTGAAATGTCAATCAATCAATCAATCAATCAATCAAGTTTTATTTGTATAGCCCATATTCACAAATTGCAATTTGCCTCATAGGGCTTTAACAAAGAGTACAGGGTATGACATCCTCTGACCTACACCCTCAACAAGGGCGAGGAAAAACTGCCAAAAAAACCCCCTTTTAACAGAGGAAAAAAAACGCAGAAACCTCCAGGAGACACTCATGTGAGGGATCCCACTCCCAGGGATGGACAGAAACGCAATGGATGCCACGTGTACACAACACATTAACAACATGACTTATAATTATTAATTATACAAGTAGAATAATATAATATAATATAATATAATATAATATAATATAATATAATATAATATAATATAATATAATATAATATAATATAATATAATATAATATAATATAATATAATATAATATAATATAATATAATATAATATAATATAATATAATATAATATAATATAATATAATATAATATAATATAATATAATATAATATAATATAATATAATATAATATAATATAATATAATATAATATAATATAATATAATATAATATAATATAATATAATATAATATAATATAATATAATATAATATAATATAATATAATATAATATAATATAATATAATATAATATAATATAATATAATATAATATAATATAATATAATATAATATAATATAATATAATATAATATAATATAATATAATATAATATAATATAATATAATATAATATAATATAATATAATATAATATAATATAATATAATATAATATAATATAATATAATATAATATAATATAATATAATATAATATAATATAATATAATATAATATAATATAATATAATATAATATAATATAATATAATATAATATAATATAATATAATATAATATAATATAATATAATATAATATAATATAATATAATATAATATAATATAATAGAATATAATAGTGGTAGTGGTGTGTTGAGTGCAGGGCTGAATCCAGGTCCTGCAGCTCCAGAGCACGCTCCACGATCAGCTGCCACCACAGTCAATGGTCCATAGAAGTGGCTGCACCTGGTACTGGAACAGTATACTATAACGTTTTTTCATGATTTCGGACGTTTTCCTGACAAATGAAAATTTGGCAAAATTTCGCGACGACATACTATACTATGACGTTTTTTCATGATTTCGGGCGTTTTCTTGAAAAAATGAAAATTTTGCTAAATTTCTCGACGACATAGTATACTATGACGTTTCTTTATGATTTTGGACATTTTCTTGAAAAATGCAAATTTTGCGAAATTTCTCGACGACATAGAATACTATGACGTTTTTTCATGATTTCGGACGTTTTC
>JAFBJQ010000105.1:74698-199504 GCA_016785345.1 Trinectes maculatus
TTATAATTTTATCATTAAAGAAATTTATAAAATCATCACTCGTAAGGGAGTGTGGAATGCTCTGATCTATAGAGCTGTGGCTTCCAGTCAGCCTGGCTACAGTGCTGAAAAGAAACCTTGGATTATGTTTGTTGTCTTCAATTAACGATGAGTAATAGGCAGCTCTGGCATTGCGGAGTGCCTTCTTATAAGCTTTAAAGCTGTTTTTCCAGGCTATGTGTGTCTCCTCACGGTTGGTGGAGCGCCACTTTCTTTCTAATTTTCTTGACACCTGTTTAAGCTTGTGAGTGTCAGAATTATACCAGGGCGCTTGTTTGTTTTGTTTGATGAGTTTTTTCTTAAGGGGGGCAATCGAGTCAAGAGCTGATCGTAATGATTCTGTTGTGGTATTAAGAAAATTATCGATCTGTGAATAATTAAAACCAGTTATGGACTCTGCTTCATGAGGCTGTGGTAGTGACTTCAACGTTAATGGAATAATTTCCTTAAATTTAGCCACAGCATTGTCAGTCAGGCATCTTGACAGAGAGATTTTGGTTAGAGGCCTGTGGTCCAATAATAGAACCTCAAAGGTTAATAAGCTATGATCTGATAAAAGGGGATTTTGTGGAAGTATTAACAGTTGTTCAATATTGATGCCATATGCAAGAACTAAGTCAAGGGTGTGGTTAAAGCAGTGGGTTGGTTGGTTTACACATTGACTGAAACCAACAGAGTCTAATATTGAATTAAATGCAGCAGTTAGGCTGTCACTTTCATTGTCCACATGAATATTAAAGTCACCGACTATAATGACTTTGTCTGTTTTAAGGACTAAATTAGATAGGAACTCTGAGAATTCTGTTAAGAACTCAGAATAAGGCCCAGGAGCACGGTAAACTACCACAAATATAACTGGAATGTGAAATGTATTCGTCTGACATAAGAATAGAAACAAAATTGCAATAGTAAATTCTTCAGCAACTTTCTATAGCAGATTTTTTTCCATCCATCCATCCAGCCAGCCTTGTGCCAAACGCTTTGTCATATCAGTATGTAGATGTATGATCCTAAAGTATAAAATTAAAAAGCAGACGGAGTAATCTTTGTATCTCCAGAGTGTAAAAACATCAGAATATTACTGGCAGTGAAGTTGAGTGTTGAAGCAGGTCATGTCTGAAATGTATTAACCTATAGATGGCAGCAAAACATCATCACCTATACAAAAGGGGAACAGGACGTAGTTAGACTGGAACATAGACTCCGTCAGGTTCATGGACACAATGGAGTCAGAACTACATTAAAATAAATTAATTAATCGATATTTTTTTCTCTGTGTGTGGTTACGGAATTCTCAACCACTATAAGCTGCACAGCAGAACAGAGGTTTCTGCTCTACAGAACAGAGGTTTGTTACAAAAGTTTCAAGATTAAAAAATATATGTTTTGGCAAATTTGGTAAACACAGCAAGTTCTGTTGTTTTTGTATCATTATTGTTATTTAATTAATTAAATAAGACATGGGCCACCTTTATTTCTAGGCCTCTTCTACGTTCAGCTTTACTTTTATGTGAAACAAAAATAAAAATTCACCAAATGAGGAAGATAACTAGTTCCAACTAGTTCCCTTGTGAAGTCTGTACGTATTTACGGGGCAAACCGCTTAAGCCGAAACAAGGAAGTTCACGGGAGATGTGTCGTAACCACAAAAACGACGTAATTCGTGACCGTCGTAACTCGAGGACCCCCTGTATTCTGTTAATATACATCAACACACATTTACTTCAACAGCATCTGATTATCTTTGCATGTCTAATTCTAACAATTAACAACAACAAATTCTCAACAGAAATACATTCTAATTGAAAAGATGCCAAAATTTCATTTGAGTTATAGTATATATTTATACTCTCCCTTAAAGATAAATTCAATCCTCTTTTCTGTGACATAACACATTAGTCTGAGTCACACTGTGGGTGACTTCACACAGTCTGGAAATTTACTACTGACAATGCAGTTACTATGATCGAGTTAATATGTTTAAATAGATACATTTAACTTTTTAATTAATTTCTACCAAAGTTAGTTCAAAGTTAAAGTTGTTAATTTGTGTGTATTCATTACCACAGAACTGTCCCGCCTTTGCATTCTTATTGATTTCTGATATTTAAACCATTAGGACAAGCTGTCATGTTTCATTGACAGTGTCCCAGGTTTCTGGGACACTGAATGTCGTTATCATTGTTTTTGTTGTTAATTTATAAATTACCTAATTACAAAATGCTGTAAATAGAACATTAATTTCATATTGCAAATCGTTAATTTCAGTGCACCTCAGCGTGTGTTTGTCTGATGTAACTCATGTGTGTCCCTCCCATGTCTCCATCCCATGAGCTCTGACACCACTCCAATTACATAGTGGCCTTTTGTGCCCGGGGGAGGATTTGTGTGTGTGTGTGTGTGTGTGTGTGTGTGTGTGTGTGTGTGTGTGTGTCTGTGTGTCTGTGTGTGTCTCTGCAGGCAGACGATGTGGAGCCTGATGTAGGACACCCACTTCGCTGCCGCCTTGTGCCCACTGGTCCTGCCCTGGGCTGCCCACAGGATGCAAGCCTGCTTTGATGCTTTCTTCTCATCAACGTATTGTTGACACACACACACACTCACACACACACACACACACGCACACACACGTAGATAGCCAATAACCCTTTAGAAGATCCTGTAATCTCTCTGAAGTATATTGCATTCAATCAGCCAAATCTTTTTAAGCCTGTTGACTTCCTCCACCTAGAGCAATGCCCATACTTATCCGATGAAGCTTCAGTGAAACACAATCAAATGTTTTTGATCAGTTGCTTTGTTCTGAAGCTTGGATCTAAGTTGACATTAAAAAAAAGTCAAACATGCAAGTGTGCGCAAAGACGTTTCCCATATCCAGTAACTACAGTCCCTGAAATACGCTCTCAACTGACAACAGCCCTGTGTTGTTTTGTGTGCCAGCTTTCATGTATGCTGCATTATTTCTTCAGTACTTCCCACCTTGAGTTATCCAAAATAATAAGATGAAAATAGATGAAATCGACCTATGTGTCTGTGCAGTATACACATGTGTTGCTACAATCACACAGGGAGAGGCAGCTGGCCTGTGCTCATAAGAAACTAAAAACACCTCCTAGAAACTCCAAAACTTACAACGTAACATGAAGTTTCTTGCAATGCCTGCACAAACCAGACTATACAATGTATTTGGATCATCTCTTGGTTGGCTTGATCCCAGCAAGTAACTGCTCAGCACATAACTCCTTGTAATACCTTCTATCTATATCTGTATTGATATGTGATGTAAGTCATATCATTCAACTCCTGGCTTCCCCAGTTACTTATAAATTTTGTTTCCTTTTTTGTTTCTATATCATTTGCATACGTAAATTGACAACTCTCCATATCCTTTTTAGATACTTAGCCTGTCCTCCCTTGGGTCATATAGCCAGCTGTAGGCATCTGCAGATGGATCAGTGATAACATACACTGCAACATAAACATCCTCTCCTCCAGTTTGTGAGTCGTCTCACAAACTCAGGTGAGTCGTCAGGACGCCTAAGGCACCGTGGCCCTTGTTTATACTTGCACTGTCCTTTACATTACATTACAGCACATAAGAGTACATTTCTGTCATCTTCTCTCAACAATACTTTTTCTCATTGTACCTTAATCTTATTTTTGTCATGCTGTGTGTATATTTAACTTTTCTTACCTATTTACTATTGATACTTGAGAATGTTCATTTTTGTACAAGCATTTAAATATTGCTGCTATAATTTATTAACTATAATTTATTTAACTTTGTCTCTAATTCCATTTTTAATTTTAAGTATATAGCAATTGTATAGCATTTGTATGCATACATGTTCTTTACATTTATAATGTTTTTCCTAGACTAAATGTTTAACTGAAGTCAACTAGCTCAAAGCTGCTTCAACTTTGATTATGGACTTTTTCCCTTTTTAATTCCTTGAGCGACACTGACAACATATTATGTCTGGCTGTATACTATCTCTCCCATCCATCCATCTTCTTCAGTTTTCTATGAATGCACCAACATAACTAAAACAAGACAGCCATATGTTTCCCCAGGACATAAACACAGCCAGACATAAACGAATAGGCTGCATTTAAAAGACATTTTAATTACTTAACATTTCTCAAACAGACCCACAGACCCACACACACACACACTTTTCAGTCACGCCCCACCCAGGGTGTCTGCACAGTTCCGGGCCCGTGGGGCAATTAGCAGTAATGGCAGGAAGCTAGTTAGTGTTATCTGCTGCTGTGGCGGCCTCCACTGGCACTGACAGACCCTGGACCAGTCACGTAGAGAGACACTCGGAGAGACACAGAGCCTATGAGGAAGGAGGAGGAAGAGGAGGATGAGGAGGTAGATCGGAGAGGTCAGAGAGCCTCAGACACACGGTCACAGAGAACATTTATATTATTCACCTGCTGGGCTCCATCTCAAATTAGAAACAACACTTTAAGAGGAGTGGGAAATACAATGTTTAGTTCCCGGTTGAGTGTGCTGGTTGAGAGTATAGTAAAATAAACAACATTTTTGAATTTTTTTCCATTCATTTTTAATAGATTGATTAGTATTCTCAGTCTGTGGTCAGCATTCATTCATTCAAAATATTAATACAGTATACAAATGTGATATGTTGATGCAAACTAGAAAATGTTCCTCAAATGTCTTTTCATCTATTTTAGTTAACAGAAATGACTTTGTCTGCAGCATGGTCCTTGGTGGCTGCTGAGAGTCTATTGTTTTATTTCTCTCTTCCTGTATACATGACACTGCACATGGTCCGGAGTGGGTGGCTGGTGGGTGTTTTCTGGGGGCGCGACAGCAGTGACGATATGAGTAGCGCAGGACAGCGCAAGAGGATGTGGTTTAGGGAGGCCCAAAAAAGATGAAACAAAACAAACAACAGAAAATCCCTGAATAAGGCCCAGACACAACAGTCACGTAGGTTTCAGCCTCTCTAGGTTACATTGTCAGACTGACAGGCGCTCGGACTGGGAGACATTCACTGTGACTGTATTTATACAGCACTTATATCATCATCCGGCAAGGTTTTAGTCATACAGCGAAGTGGGTATCTCCAAACAATGAACAAATATATATGTATGTATGTATGTATATTTATTTTACTTATTAAATTGTAGAAGTTAGCTAAAAACAGTTTTAGCGGGCCCCCAACGAAGATGTTTGTATAGACATGTGTTAGTCAGTTGTGATTTGTGTGTGAGACAGAGAGAGAGAGAATGATAAAGAAAAGAGGGTTTGCTGTATGGGTATGTGAGGTTTTCCCCTCATCAACTCCCCAAGGCAACAGTTTAACTAAAGAAAAGGCCTCGACACTACAAACTGAGATAAGAACCACAAGCAAATCATTTCCAAGCTGAGGTTACGTGCATCATGTCACTGAATCACTACAACTTTCTCAAGTGCTGCTGCCCCTTCCATTCCTAAAGATACACATGTTATAGTACCTGTTGTTGTTTTTTTAAAATTCAATTTGATAATTTAAATACTGTAATTTACCTACCAAAAATATTCTGTGTTAGGATTGTAAATTGTAAGTTCTTTGGTTTTACAACTGAGTGGAAATCCAGAGGAGAGCACATGTCGGAGTCTGTTTTAATGATGTCTGATGAATGAGAAGCTGAGTGTGTTTGGACGAAAACATCCTTTACGGAAATTCTAGTAACATATCAGCTGCTGGCAAACGTCTTGCAGTGTTTGGACATGAATTCATTCACTCATGCAACATTAAACTTAACTCAAATAAACAGGCCTCCATTCTGGCAAAATATTGTTTGTATTGATAAGCCAAGATGGGGTGAACAATTTCCTTTTCATTTTGAAAGATGTGATTCATTTATGTTAGAAACATAATAAGAGGGAAAGTAGAAAAAATGTTGTTCTGTTAGGCCCAGACTGAATCCATGTATTAAAGTAAACCTCCCTACACTTGTTGACCTCACTGGATGTCTAATGACAGACGGCCAGTCTGTGCACATGTGAAGATGCTTAATTTCCAGACAGACTGACTGCAGATCAGCCTACCATCTGTCTTCCTACTATTGTTGCTCCTGATTGTATTTTGAATTTCAGTGATGTCCAGTACTATTGACCTACCACTTCTCAATAATTACCCAGAGTGGCCTCTGATTATGGACTGAATAGTGAGAAACCATTTCACCATCGTTTTAAGTTACATCGCCCATTCATTTCCTCCTGTGAAACAGATTTGATGATCAGATTTCGGTGTGAAACTGCTTACAAAAAAATGTTGCCCGACCTGATATAGATTCAGTGCCTTAATGAGCTTGGTACCATTTCCCTAAGATTTTCTAACCATCAGCATAAACTATTTCCAGCAGTGTGGTTTGTAGTGCAGTGTTGCTGGCTGTATTTTAATCAAAGCAATGGAACACATGTGGAGCTGGATGTTCAGGTGAGAGACTCTGAGGTTTCTTTACATTGCGGAGCTTTTGGATGAGGTACATGACTTCAGCTGAAAAAACTTCTCTTGTAGGAACCACAACGTACGAAACCCTCTTCTTCATCTCTATTAGCTCATTATTGCACAATCATTGGAATGTAAGAGTATTTTATTTATTACAGACCAAGAGGGCTGGGGTTCAGATGCCGCTCTCGGCACCACTATGGGCCCCTGAGTAAGGCCTTTAACCCTGGGGATAAATAAAGTATCTAAACTTAAAAAAAAAAAAAGTTAATTCTGCCAGGCCATTTAAATCATCCAACCCCCACGCCAACCATGGCGCCAGATGGATTTTAGGGACCCATGTGTGTCATCAGTCTGTGTCCTCTACTAATCCACTACAAGTTTCCTGTATGGCACAAGAAGCCAGGAGCAGGAAGCCGTCCTGTTTACTCCCATTATTCGCTGAACAAACGTGGAGAAGCAGGGGTCTGGCTCAAGGCTGGACGAGTCCAGAATAGACCTGACACGGTGAAAACACACAGTGCACGCAAATAAGGCACACAGGACGCCAACACAGTGCTGTGTTTGTTTATTAGCTGTTTATGCGACAACAATGGTTGGCGTACACAGGAGGTTTTGATGACCTCAGGGCGTCACACTTACTGTCTTTTCTGTGTCTAAATACAAGCTGGATAAAATTAGCGAGCAGCTGCGCTGGTATCACTTTCACCTTGATAACAATAGACAGAATCGAGCAGAGGGGAAGTATTCCTTTTGTTTGGAGTCCGGTCTGCTATTTTAGAAGCATGGATAATGTTTCATACGTGCGCACAATCCGAGGGTGGGTGTAAGAGAAATCAGTCCATGGGTTACTATTGCCGTTACTGAGCCAACACCACAGTACTGTACTTACAATCCACTATAAGACATTAATGCTTGTATTGAAGTGCACAGTAAATGTCATTCAAGGACATGTCCAATAAGTGTAATATGACTCTGTGTGGGTCCCCTGTGGCTTCAACTGTGAAATGAGCAAAAGTTGCAAATGCATCAGTTGTCTGCACTATTATTTTTAATGGATCTATATTCAGTATCTTTAAAAAAACGCCACTGCAGCGAGCAAAATCAGATCATTGCTGGTGTTTGAGTCATTAAACTGTTTCTAAAACCACTGCATTCAGAAAGGACACACGATATTGCACACATACTTTTTGCTGGTGGCAGTGTGTGTGTCTGCCTATAATGGCGCCACACCCAGCGTAGTGGCATTGCTTTTTGGTGAGGTCAGCCCTCACGATGACGTGCACTGGGCATTAAACACATGCACTATGTCACATGTGCTGGGTAAGCACAGATTGTTATCGTTGTGTGAGCACTAAGTACATCCTGCACCTTGATGCTACAGTAATCCTACAGAGTGATGACAGGTAGACGCTGCATCCAGGGCAATGACATAATTACTGACATAATCTAATGTTCCAGCAATAATTATATTTTAATAAACATGTTCTTGGGATCACTGAGGATTTAATTATTTCTGATGATATTTTAGGGATTTTAAATTAATTTATAATTATTTATTAAAGTAACTTATGTTCACAATTGTCCACAGTTTTTACACAGCTTATTATTAACAGCAATAGTAACGTAATATTACATAAACTACAGAGACAAGCTTATCTGTATAGTAAGAGATACTTGCACATACAACACACACACACACACGTGCACATGCACAATGTCTGTTTTGGTCACACAAAGGGGAGAGTGAGGGTGTGTCTTCTCCAGTCACGAGAGTCCATCTCTGTCTCTCCCTCCTTCCTGCCTGTCTCGTCCTCATGTCTTCGACTTGCACTGTTGTTTCTGCTCTGCCTCTGCTACGTGTGGCTCTATGTGTAGTATGCATTGTATTGTCAGTGTATACTGTTACGTAAATGTTTTTATGTCACTGTCGTATTATTTTTGTATTTGTAGATGGAACTGAAATCACAATAACTCAGACGTATGTTGACTGAATCAAACTACAGTATAGAAACATCTGTGAAAACCACGGGCAGCTATACCCAAAAGAGAAAGGGAGCCTCATCATGGGCTTTGAATATGAACTGTATGTCAACGCTGCATCATGAGCTGCCATAGAACCAAAGATTGTATTGAAAGGTCACATGACTGTCCACAAACAAATGTAAAAGTGCCAATTTACACACATTCCTGGCCCTACATTTTCTGACTTTAAAGTTAGTGTTCACCTTTAGGCCAACACTGAACTGTAATCGTCACAAATCTGAATCTGATGTATCTGTCACATTACACCTGAGTGAACTCCAACACTGCTTTATCTCTTGTCTGTCTGTCTCACATTCACACTCTGTGTGGATGTTTGTACATTTTGTCTACATACAAATTACTCAAACATTATTTCCTTTAACGAAAAGTGCTGTGAGCTAGGAGTAATATGTAATTATATTTAGGGTTTTTGAACGGCAACATGTGTAGGTGCAACTGAAGCATAGTCACCCAAGTATTCAGATTTTGCTTTTTCTTTCAGCTTACATTATGAATAATTGTTGCTAACAAGCTGCTTTGACTTGCAGCTGTGACAAGAGGAAATAGCATGGTCTTCTATCACACCTGGGACCGGTTTACAGTTGAAAAAAATATATTATTATTATGTTATCCAAAACACTATTCTTATTGATGATACGTTTTTTTACACACATGTTTTCACTGTGGATTATTATTACAATAGTTACTAAGAGCAAAAGCGAGCTCAGACAAATGTGATATAGGCAGTGGACAGTGTGCGCCCACCCCCGTTAATGGCCCTTGTTAACAGCTCTCATTTTGAGCACACTCCATTCTAATGAGCCATAATAACACCTCCTGATAATCGACCTGATAGGTGGTTCCCTGGACTGGACATTGGTGTGGATGCACTGATAGGCTATCAAGGAGGAGGTGGGAGGGGCAGGCTGGCTGTTGGCCAATGAAAGTTATAGGACCCAAAGGAGCGAATCTTGACTGGCGGCAGGCGCTGACACCACAAAGATGAAAGGGCAGTGATGTAAACTCTGTGTGTGTGTGTGTGTGTGTGTGTGTGTGTGTGTGTGTGTTTGGGGACAAAGTTCAGAATAAAAAAATGTCTACTGCTGACAGTTTATTCTACTGAGACAAAAAACACACCTTTCACTTTTCATTTTGTGGTCACATGGGTCGCTGGATGATAAAATTAGTCGTGTTTTCAGATCACGGGTTTGTTGAGAGACGATGTAGTGTCTCAAATGACTGGTCAAAGCACAAAAAGCTTTGGCTACCATTTCAAAACGGCTGTGTGTATTTCTGCATCGCTGATAGGCAGAAGAGGACAATTATAAATAAAAAGTTTAGCTTAGAAAAAGCCTTGCTTTGCGATCAAGAAATTTCAGCATCCTGCAGGATGTATTGGCTGTCCACAAAGTCTCTTTAGTTTATAACAAAGGCAACTGATGGGATATATTAATCAGATTTCTTCTGTGTGGTCAGTTGTTATCAAAGGTTTTAATCACTTTGCATTTGTGCAGTGCAAAAGATCACTGATGCCATTGCCACCATTGATGACACTATGCTACAGTGAACATGGCAAGAAATCGAGTACTGTCTTGTTGTGATTCGTGCAACTAATTGTGCCCATATAGAGGTCTATTAAATGAGGCTCATTTTGTAATAATTTCCACAGATTTGTCTGTTCATTTGCTTTTGTGATAAATGCTTGAAATTGTAAAGAGACTTTGTAGACATCCTGTATATTTTCAGCTAACATGAACAAGGAAATGCAGTGACTTTGGCCGAGTGGTGTGTGCTTGAGGAGAACATGACCCCCTTTTAAACTGAGAGAGGGAAAAACGATGACGCGATAGAAATATCTTTCTCCATCTTTTCTTCCCCTGGGTGGCTGTTTGTCCTGCTTTCATCCGGAAACCTGGAGGGAACGGCCTGAAGAAAGGAGAGAGACAGACGGGCGTGAAGGACAAAGGGCACGTAGGTACAGATGCAGCAAAGAAAAAAAAAATCACAGAAACTGGTGGAGGGGGGGGTGGAGGTCACTCCCGTCATCACTTCCCATTTCTCAGTACATTAACGACAGTAATTCTAAGAGACTAATGCTCTCTCTCTCTCTCTCTCTCCCGCTCCCCCCACCACACACACACATTTCCTCTCATCCCATCAGCTTGCCCTTATATAACCTCTGACACAGACCCTCTCTCTGTTATACTCATCACTGGTGGTTCTAAAGCGACAGGTGTCCGCATGTCAGTGTGATACTTCTGAGCCAGGGAAATCTGCAGGTGTTTTGCTGACTGGTCAGATTTTTAGTTGGTGTTGTAAAATTGATCTAGAACATAAGAAGAGTTTTTCTGCTGCTGGAAGACAACGACATCTGGACACAGCTGACAAAAAGCAGATTTGAAGACTTAAGGGGTTGTTTACCTGCAGCCAGGTGAATATGCTGAACCAATCGGCTCTTCTGACACTGGTGCTGCTGCTGGTGGTGTATGGCACAGGTAAGATCATTAGTCGTATTTAGCAGACTTGTAATGATGTGTTTTAATACGGACTATAATATTGAGATTGTGAGGTGAGAGAAAGTGTCTTTATGTGAAAGCGGGAAATAACTGCGGAAATAAACAATATCGCAGACTTTGTCCCTAATTTACAGTGTCCATGCCTGTGTAAACAGGGAAACACAGCTAGAAACAAAGTTCTGTAAACAGTTGACATTTTCTTACAAGTGGAAAGGCTGATAAGTAAGAGTTTATTGTATTCACTGTAAAAACATGGTCTACACAGTTGTGGGCTTAAACAATTTTAAACAGAAAAATGCAGTGCAGGAAATTACAAAGAAATGAATATGCTTCCATTATTAACCATTTGAGCTGAGAACAATCTGATTATGTGTTAAAAAATGTTAGAAATATTTGCATATTAAATTCCATTATCATAGACTTTTCACTGTGGTAAATTAGAATTGCTAACTATTTTTATTCCACTAGTATCATTATTATTATTATTATCGTCATCATTATTTTTGAGTGGTTGTCAAAAAGCAAATAAACAACAAACACAAATCCTCACTTCCTGCAGATGCAAAGATGGACATCATTACCAGCAAGCCAGATGTGCTGGTGGGAGGAGAGATTCTACTGTTGTGTAAAGGTGAGAACCATCAATTTCATCTGACCACTCAAGAGACGTGTTTATCTGAAAATAAACCTTTCAGCCTGAAGCTTATTTCCACATTTATTTTATGTTCTAGCTGGAGGAGAGGGAGAAATTACATGGCAAAAGGATGGAGTAGACATTGATAATGAAGACATTGTGTCGGTGGTGGATGAGACCACCTCCAAATTGAACATTAAGAAGGCTACCTTAAAGGATGCTGGCACGTACACCTGTCTCTGTGCATTTGACAACGGACACCGTGACGAGGTTCAAACTCAGCTGTATGTTTATGGTATGTAACAAGTGGCTGCACTCACGTGAATGATCTATCATGTTGCTTTATAATGTAAACAATATTTTGTATATGTACAGATTTTGGAATTGATAAAGTTGAGCACAGTCTTGCTCATCTAGTCTACCAAACTCCAATCTGACAAGATCTGACCCTAATCTTATCTTTTTCAGAGGGCCCATCCTTTGGAGGCACCAAAACCTACCATGAGTTTCTGGAGGGTACAGATGCAGTAGTGCCGTGCCTGGTGACTGGTCAGCCAGGGGTGGTTGCTACCTGGTTGCGGGACAAGCAAGAAATCTCTTCTCAAGGTAGGACCATCACGCAGGGCCTAATGGGACTGCTGGCTGCATGAGGGTTATTTTGTGGTTATTTTCTATTGAACGCTGTGCTCAATCCATGAATATAACTTGGTCTTTTAGTGTGTTTGTCTCTGCCTTTACTTCTAACAATCGATTATCTGTCTCTGCATTTCTGTGCTGCTTTCACTCACTCCAGTGGAAGCACGTATTCATCAGCGGACTGATAACACGCTCCGTATTGAAAAGGTGAAGAGAGAGGATGCTGGGACTTATGTGTGTAAGGCACAGATCAGAGGACGCCCCATCTCTCAGATGCTCTCTGTGTCTGTTGTTGTCAACAGTGAGTTGTTTTTTTTTTTTCCGATCAGGGCTGTTCTAGTGAATTCATAAATTATTATACTGGTTAATTCCCTTGTTAGGGACTTGTACTGTCTTTCTGATATTTGTTTTCCATTTCTCATATTTTCACATAAAGTGTATTTTGGACTGTTCCCATTAACGTTCCCTTAACTGCTTTTATACATTCAAAGAAGAGCGTTTTATTTTTTATGTGATGTGAAGATAATTTTGCCTAAAAAAAACACATCCACTCCTGCAGCTCCTCCCAAAGTGCAGCAGAGAAAAGAGGTGAAAACAGCGATAGCTGGGTCTGAAACCAATGTGTCCTTGCTGTGTCTGGTTGACGGCCTTCCTAAACCCAACATCACCTGGACCCTGTAAGACTTGACTTAATGCATTATGTAGATCATGTATAGTATGTACATGATCTATAGTTTGCTTCTTTTAAATCATGGCAAGAGTCTAAACTCTAAAGCCTTTAACAACCCTTGGCTTCTGAAACCGTGTATGTGTGTGTGTGTGTGTGTGTGTGTGTGTGTGCAAAGCTGACGCAATGAAATTTCCTTATCAGGTTTGTTAATGTTCTGTGGCATCACTCGTTTCCTCCTCTAGGTTTATCTCTACTTCCTTCATCTGGCCTCTTCCTCTCAACTGTTCTGCTTCACAAAGTTGTGTCTCTAAATATATGACTGGTGTCTATCTGTCTTATATTTTGAATTAATCAGAATAAAGAATAATTGTAATCTCACTCAGCGTGTATTATTTGGCTCTTCATTTTGTCCTCGCAGGCCAGTGCCATTTGACCCATCACATCACCAGTTCAACTCCGACCGCAGCCAGTTGACCGTATGGTCCGTTGCCAGAGCCGACTATGGGGAGTATGTCTGCACCGCCACCAACAAGATAGCAGAGGACAGTGCAACCATCATGCTTCATGTATTTGGTTGGTTCATTTCTGTAGCATTTTGACTCTTGTGCTTCATCTGGTTATCTAAATGCACTGCTGAGTATTTTGTCTGAGTTTTGGTCATGTGGTCAAATGTTTGGTTCCAGAGGCTCCAGAGGTGTTTGTGTCATTAGAGCAGCAGAGTGTATCAGTGGGAGAGCGTGTGTCTGTCTCCTGTAACGTCTCCGGCCATCCTCAGCCTGAGCTCCACTGGCTCAACAAGCATAATGGACAGACACTGGTATGTGTAAATGAATGGACGCACACACATGGATGGGATTACACAAATTCACATCCATATGACAAAAATGACTTATGCCTCTCCGTTTTTATGAATATGCTTATAGTCAGTGGTTCTGTTAACATCACTGCAGTCACCTCCTTCGAACAGAGAAGTGTTTACTGTTTTTTCCTACAATATGTAATTTCTCTTTTTATCCTCCTCTGTCTGTATCAGAACTCGGATTCCGGTCGTATCCGTGTGGTGGATGGTGTGTTGGTGATAGATGAAATAGTGCCCTCTGATGGTGGGGTGTATTCATGCATGGCTGTCAGCGTCTCTGGAAATGCATCCAGAGATGTTGCAATACAGAGTAAGAGACTGGATTTGTAGAAATGCAGTTATAAACCATGTTTACAGCTTTGTTTAGAAATGTGCCTTTGACACACATGCACTGTATGTTGCTGTAATATTTTCTTACATTTGATTCCTGGTTGATTCACTGTCTGCCTCTTGACCCACAGCCCAGCCCGGCCCCCCACTCTACCTGTCAGTCTCACCCGGACCGACCTCAGTACTCTTCTCCCTCAAAGCCATGCCCATCAGTGGAGGAACACCAATCACCAGCTTTGTTTTGCAGTGGAGGCAAAGTGCAGTAGAGAAGTGGAAGGAGGCAACAGTACCAGCTTCAAGTAGGACATCTATGCTTCATAGAGGCTATGCAGTTGTGTGTCATGATTCTCCCTGAAGAAAAAAATCTGCTCAATTTGTAGTTTGGCACAAAGCTAAACTGTGTTTGTGTGTCTTTGTTTGCGTTTGTAGATACACTAGTTATCACAGCCCTCAAGCCCTACACACAGTACACAGTGCGTTTGGCTGCCTTGAATGCAGTGGGACTGGGACCATTCTCTGACATAAATAACGTTCGGACCCAGGGAATACGTAAGTACTACACAGGCTTCCATCACATCTGTAGCAGTCACTGACAACACACACCAAATCCACATTTTATGCAGTTTGTGTGGTGCATTACATATGCAGCTCTCGTGCATGTAAATATCTGCATATTGACATTTGCTTGAATGTGTAAATGAAGTGCATTTGTTGATGTACAGTGTAATAATGAGCCTCCTTGCTGGTGTGTATGTGGTTTATATGTTAAACAAGGTTTTTCCTCCTCATCTGCCGTCACTTATTTTTCATGTTCATCTTTCATGCAACCTTTACATTTCTATGACATCATCATCTGCTGCCGTCTGCTCACTCATGCTGCTGATGGCATCGTGTAATCTACTGTCACTCATCCTCAGAAGGTAAAGTGCTAACAAAGGTCTCATAAGCTGAAAACATATTTTAAGTAAATATATAACTAAACAGCTATAAATAGCTTTGTTGATTAATATTCGTGACATATTAAATGTAGATCAACTTATCATTGGTTCTTTTCTCTCACGCGGCATCCTGCCTGTAGGTGAACCCGACAGTCCAGTTTTGTCATCCAAAGACATAAAAGTGGAGGGGAACTTGTTCTCAGTTCCTCTCAAACAGCTCGATGACGGTGGGATACCAGTGCAGCAATTCATCATACGATACAAACAGGTAAGAGACACTCTCAAACGCTTTCTCTTCTTTGGTCCATTTGTTTCCTGATTTCCATCCTCCCTCTCCTCCTCTCCTAAGCAGGATACAGAAGAGGCTGAATGGAAAGAGATGCAGCTGTCACCCGATGCTGAAATTGTCTCCCTTCAAGACTTGTCTTTTGGGTCAGACTATCGACTGGAGGTTAAGGCAGTCAATGCTAATGGGTCCTCTTCACCTGCCACGTTGAACTTCACCATCGCAGAAAAGCCTTGTAAGTGGCCTGACACGCAACATGGCTCAGAGGATCATTGATACAAATATTGCTGTGTTTACTGTATGAACAGATGGTTATTCTAGACTTTGAATTTCCCCTCAAAGCGAGTAGCATGACCAAAGGCAGCATCGCCGGCATTGTCATGGTGATCTTCCTGGCGGTGTTCCTGGCGGTGGATGCAACCTGCTGCTACAGAAATCGCTGCGGCCTTCTAATGTTCATTGCTGTGAAACTGTTTGGCCAGAATGTTCCTGGCCTCAAAAAGCTGGAAGAAGGAAACACTAACGGGTATGCTGATGTGAAAGTATAGAGAAACTACTTGGAAAACTCTCTTATTTGCACAAACATCACATATGTCAGCAATTTGTCATCATAGTATTTCGAATCTTGTATGTTTCCTCGGTGCAGGAATGTGACTCTACAAGGCATATCCTTGCCACGAGGCAGTATGCAACAGGTGGGCGTTCAGACACTCACCCAGGAGGGGGGTCGGCTCACAGAGGTCACTTGCGACAAAGCCCCCCTCACTAAACATGAGTATGTTTCATTACTCTCATATAGCACATGATAAACCCACATGAAAATAAAGTGAAAATACTACTACTACTACTACAAAAATTACTAATCCTCTTTTTTGATGCTATAAACGGCTTAGTTTCATTCTCCAATCAGCTCTCTTCATTTACTGTTGGGAGAATGAACACAAACCAAATTGTATGTCCTCATTAATAATCAGTGGCTAAATAACAATACTAAACGACAATATAAACCAAGGAAACATGCAACATCTCAACATATGTGCAATTCTAAACTTAACTGTGTTGCACTGCATTTCATTGCAATTTTACCAAATGTGGATTGTCTGCACTTTTGTCTTAACATTATCATTAATATCTCTTTGTGTAGCCATTTATCTGGTAGCAGCAGGATCTAGGCTTGTTGTACAGTCCTATAAAAATACACCTTTGTAAAATGAATGTAACTTACACATTCCCTTTAAATATAATATGATGATCTCTTTTCTATAGGAAAACACATCTAGAAAGAAGCCACTCCACTGAAGACGCATGAGATGAGGGCGGAGAGACAAGAAACGTGAACGTGAAGTATGTAATAGATGTACTGCTATAAAACAACCACCTGGTCATAACTATCGACTCAGAAAACCCAGCCATCTCTACAATGGACACAACTGTCATGGGAAAAGTCAAATCTCTGGACACACAATAGCAAACAGATCAACAGTCAATGTGTGGTAAAATTTGTCTGTACAAACCTATGAGCTTTTGGAGTGAGACAACAGTAGGTGTGTGCTCAGCCTCTCCTGTGGCGAAGTCCTCACAGAGGACACAGAGTCATCTTGACTGAAAGTATTTTTATAATTCTCTGCTCCAGTGTAGACACCATCTCCATTACAGGGTAATCTTGATGTCTGTGTTTTACAGGGTAATAATGTTGTTACTGTTTTTTTAATGATCAATTTACATTTCTAAATATTCTAGACACAAAAATGTTTACCTGTCTTTTGAATGTTGAATGAATGATACGCAAACACAAGGTCGTATTTTATACCATGACTGTTTTATTTAAAGCTACTTTTTTAGCATCCAACAATGTGTTTATTCCTTGTAGCATTTCAAATGTTTTTAAGTTTGATAAAGATATTGCATTTGGCTGCTCTTCTGCTGGTTATGTTAAGATGTCCATCGCATGTAATTAACAGTGCATCCTGATATTGATCAGTATTATAAACCATTTAAGGGACCCTTAGCTCGAACTAAACCAAACTAACCTAATGTAATTATTATGCACAGATATTTATTGTTTCTACGCATTCATATATGGAATCTGCTTTGTTTTTTTTAATGTCAACATAGTAATCAAAAGCTACTTTAATTGACAAAAACCTTGTTGAAAGTACCTATAATAATAGGCAAGCATACACCAAAGTGTAGCCATATTATTATATTCTATGATATTATTTACAGAAATCTCATATGTGGAAATAACAAAATATAAAAAATATTTCAAATCATATAAT
This sequence comes from Trinectes maculatus, assembly GCA_016785345.1. NCBI lineage: Eukaryota > Metazoa > Chordata > Actinopteri > Pleuronectiformes > Achiridae > Trinectes > Trinectes maculatus. The sequence continues at coordinate 92,381 of JAFBJQ010000105.1, forward strand.
TAACTCAGTTGCAGCTTTTTTTTTTATTTTTTGGGTTGTTCTGTTTCATATGTTTGCAAATGACCTGACCATATATTCAGTTATGGCATTCTTGTAATATTGTATTAAGCACTGTACATGGTTGTACATACACTTGTTTCATCTTTGTGTTTGATAAAACATGGCTGGACATGAAACAGCTTTATGGTTCTTGTGTTTCCCTCATGTTTTTTTCATTCTAACACACAGTTTAATCAACAGAACCAAAAATATTTTGGTCTTATCTTTTTATAGCAAACATTTTCATAGTCAGAAATGTCTCTTCAGAAAGCCATTAATAAAATAGATTATTTTTGCTTTCAAAAACATATTATTTCAGAGATTTTCAGAGACAGTTTATGCTTATCAAACAGGAACTATACCCGTAAGTGAGCTAAGCAAGGTCCAAGTAGCTAATTCATCGCAGCACCAGGGCCACACTGACACCACTGAGTAAATACTAATCAGACAGGTGCTTTTATTATGCTCAGGCTTTATCCTTTGGGTGACCACAAAACTATTTGTAAATTTTAATTTTCCAAGGCTGCACAGCATTGGCAGTAATTATGAAAACATACAACATTCCAGGTCTGCTGAACAATCAGATATATTTATTTATACAATCATCTGTTTTGATATACACTACATAGCGGATATTTTGCGAGACTGAGCGATCTTGTCTGGCACAGTGAGCTAATGTTGGTCTATAAGCACTGGATTTCCTCAGGAAATGACTGATGCCTAACTCATTTTTGTCCCCAAAACAAAAGTTTCCATGTCTGTATATGTTTGTTTCATTTTTTTTCCTGTTTAAATAGTTTACAAAAAATGACAAGCTGTGTGGTCTGTCTGCCAACAATAACCCAAGAAACACTGAGGGAAAATTTGAATTCATGATGCGAATGTGACCGGCTGTGGATGCAATGAGATGATCCTGTTTACATTAATTGCCTACTGAACTGACTGACCTCAGACCTGATCTGAGCTGGGTTATTTCTGTCCTCACTGTTCCTCCAACAATCCAGAGACAGAAAACTTCAGGACAACTGGACCCAAGCAATTTTGTCTAAAAATCTCTGTTGACCTTTGTCTGTTGAAGTTTTGCACCGTGGGGAGAATTTCCTGCAATCTTTTTTTGCCGTTTAATCCCACGGGCAACTTCTGATGCCGGTGGGATTAAACGGCTTGTTCAGTCAGTGAAGTTTCAAAAGCCTTAATGGGTCTCCATCCTAAAAAATCTGCATGCGCTGATGACCACCCGCCATACTTCTTAAGTTGGTCGCATAAATTATAGCTGTGTCCCATATTTTCGATCTTTCCATACAAAATAACTTTATCCCTGATGTTTGGAAAACATCTTTTGTACTCTCTTTACTGAAAGGAGGTGATCTAACAATACTTAATAATTATCAACCCATTTCCAAACAAAAGTTTTAGCCAAAGTTTTAGTATAGGTGGTAAATGACCAAATTAAAGAATATTTGATTTATTTTAATATTTTAGCTTCCCATCAATCTGGCTTGCGGAAACAGCACCGCACAGTGACTTCTTTACTTAGACCAGTCTAAAGCATTCGATATTGTGCATCATGATATTTTATGTAGTAGATTATCAGACACTGACTTCTCAGACCACACCGTTGGCTGGTTCTCCAATTACCTCTCAGGTCGTAGGCAGTGTGTATAATATAGTGATCTTCTGTCAAGCCATTTAAAGGTCACAAATGGTGTACCTCAAGGATCAATTTTAGGAAAGTGGTTCCAACAATCCAAGAATATAACAATATAACTCTTCATTAAGCATTTACTTCTGTACTTTGACCGAAGCAGATTAATTGTAAGCAACGCTACAGGCTGCAATGGAGGGTTTTAACTCTCTGACGGTGACAGATGCAACAGCAGCAGACAGAGGGAGTGTCCGCGTGGTGGCAGCTCTGTGGCCGCAGTGCTGTGATGCCGTGTGGTAACGCCCCCTGTCTGATATGTTCCTGCTGACTACAAGCACATGACCAGGCGTGTTTACACCTGCAGCCGGACACAGCAGCAGCTGACTGACAGGAAAACCTGTTGTCTGCGTCAAAAGAAGAAGCGGCCTTTTCGAGAAAGTTTTTTTTTTGGCGGAGCATTATCTACGAGTCGGTAAGTTTATTCGCAAAAGTGTGGTTTTCATTTTTATCTGTCGCGTGAAGGCGCTAGCTGCTCTTCCTTAGCAGCAGCTGCTAGGTTAGCATGCTAACGTCACTGTTACCTCAGATTAGCTTGTAGCAGCATCAACGCCCGAGCAGGTTAAACGTAAATTTTATAACAGCAGCTACATAAATGTACGTAGCTAACAGCGCCGAGTTTGTTTTTCTGTAATGTTGAATGTTAATTCCTCCACAATGTGTGAATAAAATGAAAATAGAATTACCTGCTTTGTATTTACTATAGTTAGACTGTGCATGTCACGTTATCTTAAAAAAAACACCTGGGCATTGACGTTTCAGACAAATCAGTTTTTCTATGTGGACACATTTCCTGCTCGGAATCATGTGTTCTTGGCCTAGAATTGTTTACTGCATTATATTTAGTGCATAGAAATGAATGCCAACTTGCCTGTTTATGTTAACTCTGACATATAAAAGAGAATATTTACATGACAATAAGAACAATGCAGTCTCTGTTTTATTAACACGTCATGCATTGCTGATTAGCTTCAAGAAGCTCCTGTATATCCTGTCCTCTAGGAGAAGAGCTTGATCTTTGGGCTCCAGGGAGCCGTCTTCTTGCTGTCCACCATGGAGGAGACAGATGTGGAGCGTAAGATTTTTTCTACTACTTTAATTTTAATAAATATAAAATATATATATGCTATTATTTGAATTTTTGCCTTTTTTTCTAACACAGTGTTGATGTCCAAGTCTTGCAGGTGCTTTTTAAGCTTCCTGTTTACATATGCCTGTTCTGGTTTGTTTTCCCTCTAGAAGTGACCCTGGCTCTACTAGATGCAGCCAATGATAAAGACTCAAAAGTGCAGGATCAGGTCAGAAAGTCCATGTTAACATTGGGAAAACAGCAGCCAGATCGAGTGTTAGCCATGTGTCAGGACTACCTTGTAAAACACCCGAAGGTAAAAACACAGAATACACCTTTTTTTTCATACACTGCCAAAACATATACGTGTGAACTGGGACTGCTGCTATTATCAGTAATTTTACCACACATTACCAACACAAAATTAAGTCGCACTTGTGGCCTTTGTCACAAAAGCCAAATGCGCATTACTTTTCATTACTTTTCATTACTTTTCATTACTTTGCAGTCATTTTTAATCAGAACTACCAGATGACATTTCATTTACATGCAGTAATGGATTGCTGTGTCTGCACCTTATCATAAAACTGTACATATTCAGGGTGGAAACTGCAGGGGACGTTGTCAATGTTTTTGATGTCTGATAAGGGGACAATGTAGTTTTTGTATTACGTTACCATTAAGCTGTATTTCAGCAAACATTAAAAAGCTGTGGTGCTGTCTGTGGCTTTATAAATGATTTCTTTTGACCCCTGTTAGCAGCACTCTACTGCTAATCTGTTTAACCTGATTACACTAAAAAGTCATCTCTGAGTGTGTGAAGGAAAACATTCCTGCATAACGGATCACATGCATACATACGTTAAGACGTAAATGTTGTAATGAGTAGTTTTATTGCTGTTGATTTCACATACAGTATAGTTTTAATTTTTGTAAGTTTTAAAAATTTAGTCTCCAGAGGATTTATCAATGAAGCAATGAAATGCACTACCAACGTTTTACCTTCTTTGACCTTTAGGGTAGAATAAAATCAGGCTAACTACTAAAGCAGAAAATCACACGTGGGTTTCATATTTGTTATTATTATTAAATTAATAATATTTTCTCTGTTTGTCTATTGTAGCAGATTACCTCTTTGCTAATTTCATAGAGCTCTGGTCAGCTTGTTTGAAAACATATCTGTGTGCATGCGTGTGTGTGTGTGTGTGTGCGTGCGTGTGTGTGTGTGTGTGTGTGTGTGTGTGTGTGTGTGTGTGCGCGCACATATGCACAAACACAGACACATATATACATAATTAAATCTTGTTGTCACAGCCTTCTGTCATGTGATTATCAGATGATCTTTTCCATGAAGAAATATCTTGGGAAACATCAGCAAAACTGTGCATTGCGTTTCCTTTTTTTATGATTTGTTGATTAAATTTAATGTTTTTTGATGCAGGTAAAAATATGCATTGCAATGAATTAGTATGTCATTTAGTTTTATGCTGTATTTAAAATGTAAATCTCACTCCTGTCCTCCATTTGTTTTCTCCTTTTGTCTCCTTCCTCTCCTCTTCCAGCTAGTTGTGGGCCACAGAGTTGTGATTCTTCAGACTATTGAGCTGATTGTCAGCTCCAGAATAGAGGATATTAGTTCTCCTAGAATAAAAAGCATAATATCTTTGGCCTCAGATGAAATGACAAGATCAAAGGTAAAAATATGTCATGCTAATTATATATTATTTTTAGGACAGAGGACCATTTACCTTCCTTCCTCTTTTCTCAGGAGGTCATCCCTGATTGGCAGCAGGCAGCCAGCAATATTCTGGTTGCTGTGGGTAAGAAGCACATTAATGACATCATGGAGGAGATATTGAACAAGTTTCAACCAGGTGTCCTACCTCACTTCTTTGTTGTCCAAACTCTTGCCAACCTTTCTGATTCCAATGGTAAGAATATGTTTGCATTCACAAATACAAAAGAGACACATTTACTTGGTTAGGCAACAAACACACACACATAGGAAATCAGAACTTTGCTCACGAGACAGATATTCAGAGGTTGTTTGGAGAGAGAGAGAGGAATCCGTTAAACCTGTCCAGAAACGTTTGTTTGTTTTGAGTCTGTCTCTCTTGTAAATGACAAAAATGTATTGGTTTTTTTGTTCCTCAACTGTGAAGCGAGCACTCTTAATAGCAGCAATTTGGTATATTCACAGCCTTTGAACAAATCTAGACTCTTTCAATTATCCTTTTCAGCCATACACAGCCTGAATTACTGCCACTGTGATCTTTTGTTTATGTAATTATTAGTGTTTTGAATGTGCACAGGTACAAATAGCACCTTTTCTGCTACTGTAAAATGTGTCCTATTTTTAAACCACTGTATTTAAATGAACTCATTTAGGAACAAGAACGAGCACAGCATTTCTGTTGTATATTAAGAACATAGTATCAGCAGTTACTAAATTTAATAAATGTCATAAATGAAATTTAGATCGGTCCCTAGCTGCACCTTGTCAGTCTGATAATAGTTGTCTTGTGTGTATATAGTACCCGCTTTGCTGTTTTCAATGTGTGCATTCATAGGGAAGTAAAGCCTGTTTTAACAGATATAAATAATGCGTTTAGCTAGTACATATATTATTTTTCCATAATCTGTTTAACTTGTTGTTACCACAATTACATATAGTAAAGTGTTACATGTTGTTTGCTAATATATAATGTATTTGATTTTCTATAGGCCAGATTTCACTTTTAACTTTTGTACATCCTCTTTTAGAGGAAATGGTAATAATAATAATAATAACTAATAATTTGCTGTAGTGATGCTGTTCTTTTCTTGTTATTCTCTAGTTTTTGGCATGGTACCCTTCCTGAATGCTATTCTGGGCACCATGTTGCCCATGTTGAGCATGGCCAAACAGGACAACATGAAATGGGTGTTCTCTTCTGGTAAGAACCATGTGCCTTCCTTTTTTAAACTCTCAGAATTTAATGAGTTTTTTTCCTCTCCAACACACTACCTATGTGTATTCACCTCCAGACATCTTTCAAAATATACAACTCGTCTCTCTTCTTTTGTCTTCAAGTGGTTTTCTTCTCTTCCTAATTTTCTATTTTCCTTTTCTCTCTGTCTCTCCAGCTCTGTGTCATTTCAGTGACAGTGTCTTGGAGTATCTTGCCAATCTGGACAAGGCTCCAGATCCCACAGTCAGAAAAGACACATTTTCCAGTGAAATCTATGCTGCTTTTGAAATCCTCTTTAATAATTGGTTACAAAGCAGGGAGTCTAAGGTAAGGCACAAAGGTCAGGGGTTTAATGTTGCTGTTATGATATACAGTAGACTGCAGCAGCTCAGTGAGTAACTTAAGATATGTAATTAGGTCATGTATTTAGGCATCATTGAAGGAAGGTAGGTAGGTAAGGAAGGATGAGTGAGGTAATCTAAGGTATGTGACGATGACACACAATAGGTCATACTTGATTAAACCGTACTGCTAAACCAGACCAGAATGTGGCATATAAAAAACATAAAACAAAAAATGTGAATCTCAATATAGTTTTATTAAAACATGAATGTTATGAATGTTCTCAGTCATCTAGATCTTAGTGTCTTCCAGAGTTTACCAAGTAAACAGCCACTCAGCTGTTACAGTAACAACTCTCATTTACTCATTGACTCAATGATCCAAAAGTAGGTCTGGGGGTCAACAACCTGTCTGATTTAAACAACAACTAGGCAGGTCATTAACCCGCAGAAGTTAATTACTTGAAGCTTCCCATTAGTAACTCCAGCAAGTCTAGTTCCCTTATAGGAACAACACAAGGTTTTTGTGAGATATGCTCACCACAATTGTTACAGCAGTTAAAGCCTGTTACATTTTCTGTGCAAACTTGGAAGTGTAACTACACAATTCCCTGTTTTTGCAATGAATCTACACCTAGTTGTGTTAACATAGCATATGCTTTCATGCTGCATTTGGAAAGGAGGGAAACTATTGGAGTTAGCTATAGTTCACTGGAACAATATTTGCAACTTTGCTCTAAAAACCATGGAAAATGCAGAGTTCAGTATCAACAAATATTATCCAGAAATCAAATTAAAATTCTGATATTATTGGCCAAGAAATAAAATGGCAGTAAGTAATGACTAAGGTTATAGTAACTTTGAATGATTGACTGAGTTTAAATGACTGATTGTTGTAGCACTTTTTATGTCTTTCCACTCTACATGCATCTAGTTGATGCTATTAGTTTGTTAATCTGTGTAACATAATTATTCTCATGTCTGTCATATGACATCCTTTCTTCTGTGTGTGCTGCATGCGTGTGTGTGTTCCAGTTGAGGCTCACAGTGGCGGAGGCAGTAGGGTCTATGTGCCACTTGATGGCCAGTGATAAACTAGAGGAGCAAATTCCCAAACTGATTCCTGCAATCCTGTCCCTATACAAGAAAAATAATGAGCACTACGTCATCAGCAAGGTATGCATGGCGTCTAGCATGAGGGGGGTTAGTTTTAGTTCTATAACATGAATTGTATGTTTAAACAACAGATAGAGCATCATTATCCAACACATCCATTGTTTGTGCATTAGTTAATTATGTTTTTCTTCTTTCTTTACTCAGAGTCTGTGCCAAGTGCTTGATGCTTCTGTCAACATGGGCAGCAGGGTCCTTGAGACACAACTTGACAGTCTGCTATTTGCATTGCATCAACAGGTACGTTATTAAAACAAATACATACTACTTTAAATACTGCAGCTGTAACCTTCAGCGAACCAGGTGACTGATGCTTGTAAATTAACTGTAACCTTATTTTGAGGAGTCAAATAAGACACTTATCATTTTCTCTGTTTGAAGGTGACAAATAGAAATGCTATTACACTGACAAGTTGAATTCATAGGTAAATCAGTTAAGCAGTTAAGAAGTTTTTGATGCTGTCAAATAAATGAAGAAATTAGTTCCAGTATTATCAGAAAATCTTATGGCAGGAATTGTTGCTGTTACCTTTGGAGATGTTTTCAAGTCAGAACTTGATGGAGAAAATTCCAGGGTGTGTCAAGAGACAGACAGGCTGTACCTGGATCCTGCAGTTGCTGCTTCCCAACTGTCTCTGTAGCACTTTCTATCACATGACTATACTCAATCAAAATGTAGTCTAGTTCTTGAGTTTCAGACTTTATGTGTATTGACAAAACAGTTTATTATAATGAACATTATAATGAACTGGCTAAATACAAGTGAGGCTGGATTTTCATTTTATGTCTACACTTTGTGCTACTTTCTTTAAGAAGTGTCAAATGACTGTCAGAGGATTACTGTAGTCAGATGTTTTCTTAGCCTTGTGAGTCAGCTGACAATTGGCCTGATGCCTTGACTTTTGCAACATTTTACCACGGTGACTCTGCCAGTAGTATGTGTGCATCATCTAAATGACCTGGTGGGGACCAGAAAGTTATTGCACCAATACATTGTACAGTCTTGTACAGTCACCATATCAATTCCTATTCCTAAAATAATAATTTCTAAACACCCCTAGTAGTTATATTGGAGAGTAAGTGAAGTCCACAAAATGCATTATATAAATATAATAAAGCATTCAAAAACACACTGTTTGGGGAATTTTAAGTGGTGGGTTTGAAAATCTGGACCATGACAAATTCTCAGTTCTCATTTTTAGTTCAGATATGTTCCCCAAATAGAAAAGTGTGGTTGGTCCTTAAACTTTTAAAGTGTGACTTAGTTCTCTAAAAAGAATGTGTGTGATCAATGTCAACCAGACTGCACATTCTGCTCCAAAGCACAGGATGAATAAAAGTTTGCATCGTTTTTATTTGTCTCCAGGTGTCTGCCCCTGTTGATTACAATAACCCTCCAACTGTCAAGAACCACAATGAGGTCCTGCGCTGCTACAGTTTGCTGGGTATAAAAATCCTCATCTTGCACCTCTATATCTACAGTATATTTGATAATTGACTGTAGATGACTCTGAATGAATCTCTGCTAATTTCTTAACTAGTCATAAGAGAAGGTCTGTGATGACCAAATTAAGTTTGTGTTAACAGTTGAATATTGTCCAGCAATGTCAGGCTTTTCTGTTTTAGTCCTGTGGAGTCACGAGGACAGAAACAAGATCATCCTTTAGCATGCCAAACATCGGAGGATAATCATGTTAAATGTGATGTTGGGTCGACTTTGCTCTCATCCGCTGTTGTCTAGCTAACTCCTTCCCAGACCGGCTGGTTATGTTTGTGCTTCAGAAGCTGGAGAACAGTAATGAGCGGAGCAGAATGGGCTCACTGGCTGTCCTTCGCCACCTCATCAACTCCACAAGTAAGAAAAGCAAAAGACAGTCACATTTTTTAAAACTACTGTCTCTTACTTCACACATGTCAGCAGTTGATTTGGGATCAGAAGAACAGTTAAAAGTAATTACCCTGTAAGATCTGAATCATATCAGTGTTAAGTTTATATCTAACTCTAGATATACTAAACCCACTCAATCAATGACTGCATATTTGTCTTTAATTACCGTTTTATCCTTTGTTTCTGGTCATGGTTCATGTGTCCTCTAGCTTCTATAATGGAGAGTAAGAAGTTGCTGATTCTGGCCAGCATCAGACAACCAATGGCTGACCACAGCAATAAGGTAACATACTTGTGCACTCACAAAGAACCTTAGAATTATTCTTCTAATCTCCATCTAACTAATCCTCTGATTAATCTGTTCTTTATGAAGTGGTTTGTTGTTCAGATAATCATGACTTAGATATGTCACACAGATTCTGGTTCTTTGTTTCCCAGGTGAAGAAGCGAGTGGTCCAGGTGATCAGTGCAATGGCTCATCATGGTTATCTAGAGCTAGAGGGAGGGGAGTTATTGGTTCGATTCATAGTCCAACACTGTGCCTTACCTGACACATACCAGGTGATGTCTGTGTGCTTAATTTTGAACTTGTTCAAACCTTTTCCAGCATTTACTTTTTGGAAGGACTGCTGAAGATAACTAAAGTATGTTTTCTGCTCCTTGCTCATGTCTGTGTGTCTCCAGCGAGGTGAGAGGCCCACTGATCCAGAGGAGGTGACAAATGAGGCTCTGAGGTCAATGTGTGACAACACTCTTCATCTTCTGACCACCACTGTTGGACGTCTAGCTGATGTACATACAGCATAGCCCTATCTACTCATCTGTCTGACTTGTTGGCAGCAGACACTTATGAATGTTTTTTTTTGACTGCAGGTCCTATGGCCCAAGCTGTTGTACTATCTGACACCTTCCCAATACAGCAATGCCACCACTCCTCTGTGCACGAGTCTGATAGTACTGGGCACCAAGAAGAAACATAACCAGGAGTCCAGCTTTAACATAAACTTTACACAGGAAGGTAAGAGGACCGGTTACTAACTGTTGCGGGTCAGTAAATAATCATTACATGTATGTTTTACAAATTAAGTCAACATTCGCCATGAACAAAAAGTGTGATTAAATGAAAAATTCATAATTCGAAAATAATAATATATGAGCTGCTTCAGGCTTAGATGTGCCTTTTTTCTCATTTGCAGTTAATCTGCCCTCACCTCAAACACTAATGCTCAGACTGCTGGTAAGTAAAGCAAATGTGCAGTGGTTTCTGTTGACTTGTGGAGACGGCAGGCAAAGACAAATGTTGTGTTAAAACTGATTTCCCCATAGTTCAAAGTAATGGCTCGTTAAACAACCAATCCAGTCAGATGATAGAGTAAGAGATTGTTAATTGGAATTTATTGTAATCCAAGGTTTTACTTACCTTACCTGTGTTATTTCTTTTCAGTTTTTCAGTAAAAAAAAAGACATTATCATTAATGATTATTTAATATGAATATATAATTAAGCTTTTTCAGCTCAGCTGATATGGCTGTTTTGCTGAATTAACTAAAAGAATAAACTCTCTAATAAAACAAGCTCAAAGATAAACTTTGAGCTTGCCTGTACGAAGCTTAATGGAAATGTGTGTGTCTATCTGTATGTTGTGTCCTGCTTTGTGTTGGTGTGCCCAGGTGAATGCTGCATTTCCGTTCAGTAACAGAGGTCACGGAGCTCCATCTCTCTCTCTCCTTCAAATTCTCAGTGTCAACATTCATTCTAATACAGAGATTCTCTGGGAGACAGAGCTACCGCCTCTGTTGAGTATATTGGACGGTACGTATATAATGAACATAGTGGTTTTTTTTTAAATGCAGTGTATCTGTGCTTAGTATTATTGCTAGAGAAAGACTAATGTCACAAGTTGAAGGTCTGCATTTTCTTAAGTGACTGCAGTTAAATACTTTTGTTGGGGGAAATATTTTTTGGATCATCTTTTCATCCCTTGTGTGCAGTCTGCTTTCTTTTCTATAGTATATTAATCTGAAACTGTGTGCTGTTGTTTTCAGAGTCAACAGCGCAGAACCTGGATAAGAAGCACTGGGATGAGAAGCTGCTGAAGGTCTGTTTTTGAAAGGGGGATATTATCTCCATGAATAAATAAGATTAAAATTAATGAATAAACTAAAATGAGAATAGACTAAGGATAAGAATGTATAAACCAAAATGTTGTGACAGTACATTTTTTAAAATATTTTTGGATAAGTTATTCATTTTGATTCATGACCCACAATCAGTAGTAGTAGAGTAATTAATGCTTGTAACAATAACAGTTATCAATTTGTTTGTCTGTTGTGATATGTAAATGTTTGAATCTGTCTTTATCTGAAATCATCTCCAGTTCTTGTCTAAAACTCTGGCTAAAATTGATGATGACAAGTGGGTGTGTCGGCTGGCAGCAGAGGCAACGCAGTATCTCTCCACATATAACAACGCCTTGGAGGAGAAGGTAGTTGCTACACTCTTGATTTTGCACTCAAAAATCAAGAATGAGATGGTGACAAACTACTGCTTTGGTGGAATTTCTGTAATACTGTATGTGTAGCAAAATTAAAGGGATGATTGGAATCTCTATTTAATATTTAAAATGCAGAACACTGATTTCTGTCTTTATTTATGTTCTGTTGTGATGACCGTACAGCTGACCTCCTATTGAAACATAGGGAAGCTGTTAATTTTACAAACTCTATTTTTAATGTTTAAAAATAAATGCTTTTTATTTCCCTTTTTTGAATATCCTGAGAGCATTCATGGGAAACATAGATATATGTATGTGCACTACAACCTTTTAATTAGTATTTTTTTACTGTCTGTTATAGAGTTTCCTGTATCGGTGTATAGGAGTGACTCTTCAACAGTGTTTCAATAAGGATGTGGTGAAAAAGCAACTGCAGGAAGTCCTTCTCACAGCACGACACAATGATGCTGTTGAAAGAGAGGTGTCATTTTGATGGTTAAATAACCAAAATCACAAAGTTAAGTATTATGGGGATGTGTACATGTATACAGTGTTTAAGTAATTTTGTTTTCTGTCCTCGCTTTCTGTCAGGGAGTTGCAGTTGGCATTGGTCTGTGTGCTAACAGCCACCTAGAGGGAACTCTGGCTAAGCTGGATGAGTTTGGCAAATCAGATGCCTTTAAGAAGTCGCCAAGTATTTTCAACCTGCTCAAAGTACAAAGACGTTTTATAATGTATAATGAATAGCAATTTTAATATGGACGTCATTCTGTTTCTTTAGATCTGTTTGTGTTACTGAAAATTATTGTGTGTTTTCGTCTCTCCTCCCTTTTTGTCAGGATCGTAATGATGTTGAAGTGGAGAAGGTAAAAAGCACATTGATCCTGTGTTATGGTCAAGTGGCTTTGAATGCTCCTCCCGAAAAGATACTAAACCGCATTGATCAAGACATCCTTCGCTGCATCAGCAAACACTTCAACACGAAGGTAATGTTTATGCTGTGGTAACATGGCATGGATTACAATTTGATGGTAACCATGTTAGTCTTCCATCACAGATTTTTGTCTAATGCAGAAGGAATCTCATTTATAAATTTACAGTCATCACTCACATGAAACATTTCTGGTGGAGTCATCAGAAAGTTACATATAAGAACAAACTGGCAGTTAATGGCTGCATTTTTGTGTGATTGTCATCACTTTGTCACCTCTATTTCATACAGGTTCTTGGGATTAAAGTAGAGACAAAGGTATCATATATGGGCTACATAGCTCTGTCCTTTGCTAGATAACCTTGCTCTATTCTCCCTTTCATCTTGCTTTTTTCTTTACTCTTTTTTTAAAATTGTCCCTCTTTGCCACACCTGATGACATCATCACTCAAATCTTCAATGAAAGTCTTCCAGTCAAGAAAAAGAAGCTTGATACAATAATGCAACTACTGGTTCTCCAAGCTTTTACTTGGGCGTATCAATCACATGTCATCATGGTTTAGATTTTAGATCATGGATGGATACATTAAACCATGCTGCCTCAGTGAAATTGAGCTTTTAAATGATACACTTCTAGTATCAAACACTGATCCAATGGGGGATTAAAAGGCGATACTAATGCAAAACGGACAATTTAATCAGATTTTATTTTGCTCTATTATATTCCAGTTGTGACCAAATTGCATAAAGATTGAGTTAAACAAGTCAAAACAAGTGTTAAATCAAATTGATATTGAGATATACATTATTTGAGGTGTTTTATCACGCTAACTTCCTAAAAAAGAGTAACATGGATCGTGTTAACAACCTTGCATTTCACTATGAGTTTAGAAAGCAGCTCAAGTTTACACAAAATAATTAGTTTTTTAAATGTCTTCAAATGACATATCTCACTTTATTACCTGATGATCTTTCTACACGTTGGATTGTATTTATTTTTCCTTTCTGGTGGATATACATTTCTTTTCAATGCTCACTACGACTCACCCTCAGTGCGGAAGGACATTTGTAATTTCTAACAGCTTTTTGTGTCTCCAGGCCTCAATCTCTTCTGTCACTTTTTTGACCAGAGCCTGCTGGTGGTTTGCTGCTGAAGCAATCCCTTCTAATCGCACAACTTTGATTTCTAATTTATCTCCATCTCTACTCATGGAGGATCAATCTGCATAAACACAATCAGATTGATTTGATTGATAGACTGAGTGGGTTGATTAATTTTCCTCTGTTGCTTGAACAATTTGAAGCTGAAGCTTAGCTATTCGTAGAGTTGCCTCTGGTAGAGCAACTGCAGTGTGTCTTGTTGTTTGCATTCCTGATAATTTGCAATATGCAATTATCCATTTATCATGTTTAGCTTACTTTTCCTCTTGACCTAAATCGTTTTTATCTGTGTATGTCCTATCTTTTTTGTCTTTGTGTGTCTGTATGTATTGTGTGTGTGTGTGTGTGTGTGTGTGTGGTTTTATTTCAGGATCTTACTATGAAGCTAAGTTTAATTCAGAGTGTGGGCCTCATAGCCAAAGCCATTAGCGTATGTGTGAAGAAACAAGGCTACATCTTCACTCGCAAACAGGAACTCATCACCGTCATGATGGTCAGTGTGAAGATGGTTTAAAGGACATCTCTCAATTATTTCAAAACACTTAATATAGATGTTATTGAAATAATTTTCTAATATACTGTTTACTGTTGTTGTTAATGTCTACCCCCCTCAGGATTTTATAAAGGCAGAGCCGCCTGATTCATTGAAGACTCCAGTGCGCCATCTTGTGATGACTACTTGTGCCAACCTAATGTATCCTTCAGTAGAAAAGAACTGACTTCAGATTCACTCAGAAATTCAACTTTAACTAAAAATACATCTTCATTATCTCATCCTTGATTTGATGATGCTTAAATAAAAGTTACGGTAGATGTTGGATATTGATACCCACTGATATCAGGAGTAACTTGTAACACACAGACTACCACTGGCCAACACTCAAATTATTATTATCACACATCACCCTCTAGTCTGTCAGGTGTCTTTTATTGTTTCATTTTTTTTCTTTGACCTGTAGTTTTTCAGGCCTCTGGACCCTGCACTGAGTGAGAATGAGAGCTTTGACTTGTTAAAGGTGTGTGTGAACAGTGTGTTTTCACTCCCACCTGAGACACAAACTCCAGAGAAAACTAAAGATGAGGAGATACTGGACCCTAAGAAGAGAAAGGTGAAAGAAAACAGATATGTGTACACACATACAATACACATACAATAGTGGAGGTTCCCCACAATTTTTTTGACATTGTTTTGTTTAACCAGTAATGTTACACAAAAAGTTAACAGGTTATTATGAACATTAGTCTTGCAGTAATCCTGCAAGCCTTTGCCTCATGGACTGTGTGATGATTTCTAAACAACAATGTGTTAACTAAAAATGCACAGGCATTATATAGAGATACAATGGCTGCACTTCAAGAGCTGCTGAAAAGTGTGTTGGCTAAGGACCCAACACCCGATGGACTGCAAAATGTCTTCAAGGTGAGGCCTGTTGTTTATGTTATTTTATTATCCTGTTGTTTTTCAATCTGAGTTACTTTTTATTGAGCAGAAATTAAAATGTAGTTCAAGAATTTGATAAACCACCCTCTTCTTGTTCAGTGTATTAATTGCTTTATTGTGTGAGAAATAACGGAGTAATTGTATTATTGTCCTGTGCAGCACATTGAATCATGGTTGAGCTCTGGACAAGACCACGAGAGAGAGAGAGCTGTCACAACTACTGCGGAAATACTGGCTTACTACCTGGATAACCTGACTGTCAAGGTGCACACAAGCACATAGATTTTACTTTTCACTTGGATAATTTAAAACAGACATGAATATAGAACATGTATTCTCTCTCTGTATTCACTCATCATGACTTGTACATTTCTATCATCTGCAGTCACTTCAAACTTAGTCAATCTTTGGCCTTTCTAATAGATAAATCAAAGCTTTGCCTTTGTATAGTAATAGAAAGTCATGTGGTTGTCCCTGTTTCTTTCATGAGACAGAGCAGGACAATAGATTTCGTCTTCATTGCTTGTGATCTTTAGCTTAATTAGATGCTCACAATGACACTTGTGCTTTTCCTTTCTTTTGTTTCGTGGTCCAGAACATGGTGTCCTTCCACAACCTTGGAGCTCTGCTGGGCCGACTCTCTCCACGCTGTTGTGACCCTGACCCTGCTATACGCACTGCTGCTTTGGACTGTATATATACGTTGCTTTATATACAGCTACGTTATGAAGGTACTTTGGTCTCATATGGTGGTACATCGCATTGAGCCATGTAGCCAATTATCAAAGCATGTCTGAAAAGGGAGACAATGTGGCCTTGCATCTTGGTACTTGAACTATAATCTTTAAAGGGTCATTGTAATCGTGTATTATCATCGATACGATGATGTTTTTTTGTAAAGCTTCCTGTTTTCTCTTTATTTTACATTTTAAAGATTGTCTCTATACTTTTTGTGTAGGTTTCTCACTAGACCATAAGGACGAAGCTGTGGACAGTCTGTTGACACTAAAAGACAGATTGAGTAACCCAGACCACTCAGTCCTCTACAAGACCTGCTCTGACCTCACCAAGGTACAGTATCTGTGTTAAATATATTGATAAAGCTGTACAGTGCAACTATGTATAACTGCCTCTTTCTCTGTGTGTGTCAGGTGATGAGTAAACGTCTGCCTCAGCAGCAGCTGACAACGTTGGTGTTCATGTTGTTTGAAGGGCTGGTCGACAGTCAGATGAACTGTTGCAGGGCTTCATCTGTCATCCTAAACACACTGCTGAAGATCAGAGGGGGTGGACTGCAAGACCTGGTAGCCTAGACACACTTACTTATCACACAGCCTTTGGCTTCATCTGCATAGGTCCAAAGGACAATACAGTAAGCACACCTGTCCTGGATTAACAAACTTATGGACTGTGTGTGTTTTTGTCTTTGTCTGTTTTGCATGCCGTGTATTTTAGGTACCAGAGATGCTGGAGGTGCTCCATGTGCGTCTGCAGAGCATCACAGAGGAGCAGGTCCGAGCAGACGTGCACATTACTTCACTAAGCATCAATGTTTAATAGCCCATGAAACTGTAATCGATCTAATTTTAGTAGCCTACCAACGTGACATGTTTTTTAGTTTCAATATAATATATTCATACTGAAATAATTAATCTGTCATTGTCTAGGTGAGAGTGGCAGTAGGACAGACAGTGCTAATCCTGGCTTCACAGCATCTACAGACTGTTATTAACACATTAGTCAACCAACCACTCCCATATGACGGGTATATTGTTTGTCTATACGCCTATACCTTCAAACATCCGATAGGCAAAATACCAAAAAAATTGGCTTCATTGGTTTTGTCAAGTTAATTTTGTGAAGTAATCATCCAGTTGTTACTTTCTCGTTTGTCCAGCTGGATTAGTGAAATGTGGATGGCCTTGGGAGCAGACCCCATTGTAGCCAATCAGATCATGGAGATGGTGATGGAAAAGCTTGTTATCATGGCACCCTACGTAGACAAGAAGGAGTCCATGATGAGAGGAGGGACAACAAAGGTCGCTACAAATCAGCCACTTGCTGTAAGTCACTCATCAAAACTCAGTCACTGACTTCAGTTTTGTACTAACATGATTTCTTATATGCAGGCAGTATACTATGAGTTATCAAATTATGAAGCAAATTGTCAAGTACCATGTGCCAACAAAGGTTGAAGTTTGGTCTTCTGGTGTAACGACTCGCATAAACATAATTTGGAAATAGTCACATTTTAAATAATGCGCATAACTCTTAACTGACTTATCCCTCACTTACACGTGTGTTTTTGTGTGCTTTGCTTCTAGATGACATGTGGTCTCAAAGAGCTGTTATTAAACGGCCACAGTCAGGAGCCGGCAGTCAGCCTGCTTCCTCAGCTCTTCTCCTGTCTAACTGTCAGACTGGGAGCAAGTGTTGGAGTCTCAGCACCAAGGGACAACAACACTAAACACACTGCCTCCATCCATGTAGCAGGGTGGGCATCTTTTACCTTTTATGTCCAAGTCAGATGTCAATTAGGAGCCTATATACAATAGTTTTGTAAAGGTCTACTTTTGGGGGTTGGTCTTATTCATTTGTTTTTTGTTTGCAGGGTCGCAGCTGATGCGCTGAAAATTTTATTAGCACGAGCACAGTTAGATGAGGTAATGAAAAGGCTGGATGAGGATAAAGCCTGGGAAACAATGAGAGAACAAAATACACACATCTCTGGAGTTACAATGCTAGCAAGGTAAAGACACGGTTACAATAGTTTTATTCATTTTGACACCCACGTCACACACAGCAAACTGGTCTATTCCTTTTGGTGAAAGAATATGTCAGAGCCATAATATTAAAAAGTAAATAAAACACAAACACCACCTAAATGTTTTTTTTTCCTGTAAGCTGCCTTTATAAATTTGAGTATGTTTGTTTTGTCTACAGGGCAATGGCTAAACATGCCGGTCCCAGGTTGCCTGCCATTGTGGAGTGTCTGTGTCCATCGCTCAACAACATCTATGAGTGCCAGAGAATCACTGTCACTGCTTTCTTCTCTGAGGTGACAGACCATATATAATCTATAATTTTATAATTCTGTGTAAGAAGGTCAAACAAACAAAGGTACTAGAATATGTTTATTACTAATGTCCTTTTGTATCAGGTTACATAAGAGAGTCTCAAATGCCATCACATTGTCAAATATATGGATAACACGTTGTGTTTTCTCTTTCTCTGTCATTTCCTGAGTCCAGCTGTTAAACCATCATGTGGTGACAGAGCTGATGTTGATAGACGTTTTAATGAACAACATGATGGAGAGGATATCCGATCCCTGTTGCACTGTCCGCATGTTGGCTGTGCGAGGGCTGGGCAACATAGCAGTGGGATCACCTGAAAAAGTACCACTCCCACACACACAAGGGCACCACTTTAATTGATACTATATCTTATGTGCTCTCAGCATATATATGTTCGGCAGTAGCTGTTTGAGCTCTCATAGTTTTATTCCTCTTGCTTCCCTTTCACAACAGGTGAATAAATATGCCAAAGAGCTGCTGGCAGCCATGAGTTCAGGCATGGAAGAGAAAGATGATCCAGGTAAAACTACACACACACATTACACATGCAGAGATGAGTAAAGTTACAGTATGCATCTGTCTGGTTTATTACAGTGATTACTGAAGTGATTGATACAATTTGCAAAACTTTACAGGCAGATGGTTTGTAGCCAATCATGTTACCTCAAATGCTTCTATTGTCTCAATGTTTCAATGGCATCTGGTCTTTCTGCAGGTAAACTGATTACACTTGAGGCCATGTCAGGTTTGTCCAAAGTTCTCCTTTATCTGGACAAGAAGAATGTCCACTTACTGGTGGTTTATATCTTCATGAAGATTAAACCATTCTTAGAAAGTGTAAGTTTCTCATTTTCTTTTAAGATACATGTACCATATATTACAACAATTTTAATCACTGTATAATTTTATACTGTTGTTTTGATAAATAATAATTTGATACATTAGGTGTTTTCAACCTTTTGAGTAGATGAAGCTCCATCTGTTACATTTGGACACTCAACAGTGATACCATCTCTGTCTTCACCCAGGAGAATGATGAGATCCGCTGTGCTTCCATCCACCTAATGGGGAACCTGTCCAAATTTGGCTCAGGAGAGCCTGTGTTCAAAGACCAGATCCACAATGTTCTGGTCAGTCTGCTGCTACACCTGATGGACCCAAATGAACAAGTGGTCAAGGTAGACAGTATGCACAAACATTTTGTTATTCAATTCATATCAATTCAATACTCGGTGGGGATTATTATTAGGATGATAAACGTGCACAACAACAACAACACTAATAATAATAATAATTTCTCCCCATGTCTTCAGGCCTGCAAGTATGCAATGCGTGTTTGTGCTCCTGTGGTGGGATCAGAGCAGATCACTACCATGTTCCAGAACCACCTCCATGATGACAAGAGCTTGCACTATGGAGAATTCATCAATGACCTCACCAAATACCTGGTGAGACACAAACAAATTATGTTGTTTTTAGCCAGTCTGGGTGCAAATGTATGTATGTATCAGTGTGTTTGTGTGTGGTCTGTGTGATCAGACACTGGTGCATAATCATATGCATTATGTACATATCTGGATTAAATAAGGAGGAGCATATGTTCTGTCAGATGCACATGAGACAGACTATGAAGACATTAATAAAAAGTGTGTTTTTCCTTTAATTGCACAAAAGTTCTGCAAACTCAAAACAGATCATCTAACAGATCATCTCCAATACCTATGGGGCATTTTTCATACTTATTTGATGTTGGTGTTTTGTAGATCCAAGATTTTCCTGGGATGCTGAACTTTTATCACATATCAGTCATCCAGTTCTTCAAAAGTCACTGGCCCGAGGTCAGAGCCGGTGCTGCCATGTTTATAGGTATGACTGCAACACCAACATATCATAATTGTCAACAAATTAAGTCACACATTTTAAATGTTTTGAATTTTTCACAGTTACTCCATCATTTTTGTCACAACCATGAAGCCCTATGACACACAAGCCACTCCTTTGTACAGAATGCACTTGAATCTCTTTTGATGCTACTAATGTTTGATGTAACCTGATTGTGTGTGTTTGTGTAAACAGGGTTTCTGCTGGGAAATCTTCCAGAGGAACATTTTTCTCATCTCAACATGGGAACCATCACTAAAGGTGATTCAATGGTCATCATTCATTTTCTCATAGCTGTTTGTTTTTGTCCACAATTTTAAACTCGTTTTGATGTGTTCATGCACAGGTTTAGTGATGTTGCTCCAAGATCCAGATCCAGTGGTGAGAGCAAAGGCTGCTGAGGCCATGGGATACTTTCACTGAGAGAGACACATACAAACATAAATTGTGCATTATTTTATATTTCCTTTAGTTGAGTTGCAGGTCACCACAGAGACCTTTTGTTTACAAGAATATACAGCTCCCATGTTGTTATATTTTACACACAAAATACACATATATTTAGCAATTAGAAACTTTGTCTAAACTTCATAAGTGTACTTGAAAGGACCTTTTAATTCTTAGCTATATTTTAGTGACCAAAGACTGTGTTGTTCTTTGCAGATCAGTGTTGTCTGTAGCATTTGGTGATCAGTCAGTGTGACAATACCAGACATACTGTGTTTTATTCATGAAACAGACCAGCTTCATGAAATTTCTAATGCAGAGGTTGAAAACACATTTCAACACGAGTAACACATTGCATTAGAATAAACATTTCTGCAAATTATAACAGTAATAGACATTTATAGGACACAAATACTTTTCATGATGGCATGCATGTGTGTCTGTAAGAACACATATTTGTGAAACTGTCAGTACATGTTAGAAATATTAGTTTTAGTTGACATATAGTTTTAGTGTCTGAGAGATCCTCTGACGCACATGGTCTCTCAATTCTCTCCAAGCTTTATCTTTGCCCTTCATCATGACCCAGTCTGTGATTTTAGATCAGTTTGGATATGTAAATATGTATTTAATACAAAACGACAGTTACAAGTCTCAATGCTAAAGAACCACAGCAGAAATATGTTCCACGGTTTATAGTTGTGGGTGGAGGTTGTAATTGAAAAAAACATAAATGGTTATGTTCCTGTCAAATAGTCCTGATCATCTATCCAGCAGTAAGTAGCTTATCAGCAGTTACTGTCGCTAACAACAGGGCTTCTTCTGCTGCGGGATTCCTTAGCAGACAGGTTACCTGGTGGATTTCAGAGACCTATCACATATCTGCTCTCGGTAAATCACTGCCACCACATACAGATTTATTGATCAGGCTGTTCAGTCTTTACACAGTTTATAAGTCAGTTTCATATCATGGACTGTCGGAGTGTTCAATATCTGGATATCAGTTATCATCAGAAGATTGTCGAAATGTCTTTCTTGTTGAGGATTAATGCACCGGCCATAATTAGTCATTTTAATGAAACCGCTTCTTAATTTTCCTTCTCACATTACATAACATTAGATCAGTTCATGATGAACCAGCCAGTCAGACTAACCAGTGTTACGAGATAGAACAGACCTGTGTAGCCATGCTGAAGATGGTTTGTGCCAAATGTCTTTTGCAGTATTGAGGTGTGGTTAATGAGGCTCTTTCATTTTGAATGCACTTAGTGATGTTCCAGTGTCTGGCATTGTTCCACTTTGTACACTTTAGCGTACAGTTGAGGGTTTGCAGGTGTCTTCGTGTCATGTAAATATGTGTGAGTGTTACATTGTGATGCACTATTTGTTCCACTTTGAATTTATTTGTTGACAAAAATACCCAAGAGAGAATCAAGTGAATGTGGTACTTAATTGTGTTTTTATTAAGCACATGTCTATTAGTTTATTCTCTGTTGACCTTATTATTTCCGTTGCACTTTTAAGCTTTGCCATGTAGCCGATTAAGGAACAGACTGGCAAACAGCAAAATTCTTTCACAAGTCATTCATGTGAAGAACATTAATATTATTATTTACTTTTTTGGATAAATGAGAAGAAGCTCCTTACATGAGTGGATTTAAGTTATTTCAAATGTAACAGGGAGGTATAGGTTTTACCAAATATAATTTACTGGTGAAACTCAACATGCTTCTTTCTAATGTAATTGGTCAAACAGAGACCGCTGGTCTAGGAGCTGTATTTGACCTACAAACAGGGACTCGTGGCTTCTAGCACTTTCTAACACTATGGGTTGATTTCATGGTTCTGATCTTTATACCACTGATGTGATTTTTCATGTCATTATGCTTTTTTAAAATAACATGTTGAATGTTGGTAATGTCATTTGTCAGTATGTTTGACACATGGAGGTACAGCTACTTCAAAGAGTCATTCCTTAATGTGTTAAAGTAAGCGTCACTTACACAACCAGACGAGAGTGGATGATAATGATGATGCAATAAAATGCTGAAATAAACAGATAATTAAAACATACCTGTAGATTTTTGATTATTTGTTGCTTTTTCTGACGTTGTTAATGCAAGAAAATTAGATTCTTACCGAAATATATATAATACTTTTTTATGGTTGTTCAGAGTGACAAATTTGGTTCACACATTAGCAGTGTATTTTTCTCTGTGTCCACATGGGTGCAGAAAAGAACCAGGTATAGTGATTGTGTAAGAAAGATTTCATTGTTACTGCATATAAAGAATTATAACTTTTGTTTTTGTTTTATATTTCTTTGATGACACACTACCTGTGTATATTTTACTCGACTAAAACGTTTGTTGTCTGATCTGATACTCAGTAGAACAAAGTGACATTATGTGCATGAAGCTATTAGAAGCTATTACCTGTTTGTTAGTGTGCTCTTGCAACAGCAGTGTAAAAGTGAGCCACTGCACTGGAGTAGTATCGGATACAGACAGTCAGTAAACAAGACTGTTGTATGTGTCAGACTGGAGGCTAACAGCCGCATCACATATCATTTTGTAAGCTGTATATTCAGTCATGTCGGTGTGTGTGTGTTTGGCAACAATAACAGAAAAAGATGATGTTTTGTGTTTTGTATCTTGTGTCATTGATGCACAAATTCCACTATAGCGAAGAAGCTAAAAATTGCCATACTTTATCCCGCTGTCTCCAGATCACAAATAATAATTACTTCATTATCCTGATAGAGCAAAGTTTGATGATGAACCAGTCACTTCCTCTCTGCTGGATGGTGGGACTTATACACAGCTGAGTGATTGTATCCTCCTCTGTCATTATCTCATCAAGATGGCAAATATCTCTTTGTGTGTCTTCCTTTGCCACAGGATTCAAACTTGCTTGGAAATTTTTGATGACAAATTATGCATCACTGAGAATGTTAAATATTATATTATGGAGGGATGCCCCGATCAAAGTCAAAATCACTTATACCCTTCATTATTACCCATAATCTTTAATGAGATGAGGCGCATTTCAGCAAACCACTTGCCCCTGAATACATCTGTCTGTGCTTGTACTGTGAGGCATTTGTGTAGCTGAGTGAGTGTTTTGGCCACAGCCGCATTGAATGGACATATTTATAAGATGATATGTGAGAGAGGTCAGCCCAACAAAGCACGGAAACCCCACTTTGTCTTTGTGTTGGCTGGAGTGTTTGCTGCTCCGTCTCCCTACACTGCCTCTCTACTTCCACTGTCACTATATACTGAAGGCATTAAAATCGTCACAGTTCTTCAGTTCAGTGCTCTGTTATTTCTTATGCATGTATATTCAATCCCATCTTGATTAGTGACTTAACAAAATGTATGCTCTTATTGTTTTTCTCAAAAATCATATGGATGTAAATTTAAATTGCTTCATTTTACAAATAAATACACATCTGATACATTGTCATTGTTTTTGGAAACAACAATGTATTTGCAAACAAAAATTACGATTTTTTTTGTTCTCTACATTTGGTTGCATTGGGGTTTTTCGTTTTTCACCGCATTCGATTTATTTCTGCTGCGGGCATGAAATCATAGTTCACTGCAAGAGCCTGATGTGTGTGTTCTCTCACGCTTTGTATTAACGTTTGGTTCCATGTCCCAGGAGGAATGATGTCACATTTACAGCAGCTTCTCTGCAGGTAACTAATGACCATGAGGATGAGCTGTGCGCATATATGCTGATTAATGAGGAGCAACACAGAAGGATGACAATCTTTAGACGTTGGAACATTTAACATGTTTCAGAGACGTGTCTAAAACAGAATTAAACCGTGTTACATTTAGATTCTGTTCAAGAAACTGGCTCATTATTCTTCATGCTAATCCTGGGAAAGCCAGATCCATAAAAACAATCAACACTAATGATAATTCCCTGGCTTCTGTGCATCTGGAATCCCCCAATGAATTATACCAAAGGCTCATGTAGAAGGACACTCGTAAACCAGGACCCGAGCCAGTATGACTCAACCCACCAACTGTGTCCAAAAGACATAGCCAATTCATTATTCCAAAACAAATGCATTTCTTGCTGATGTCAGAGAATGGAGCTTTATTTTGAAATGTGTTGAATCTGAGAGTGAATAGAAACATACAGACTTTGAGGATGCATACATACATAATGATCTTTCAAAACAAACAAAAACAAAAAAAATCCTTCTTTTTTCATAGCTACAGTCCTTGTAATCCTGATTTTCAGTGTTTGCCACCAAAGTCTCTAATGCAATGACAGGGAGATTCCCAAGTGTGTCATATAGACAACTCTTTGTGCTTTCTAAAACACATATTGTGCTTTTCACACTGCACTGTTTTAGCCCAGGGTCACCTTCACATGCAGATTGCATTGTAGGAAAAATATGTATAATTTGAACTCATAAAAGTACAAATTAAAGATACAGACTTTAGTCCCACAAGGGCATTATTTTATCCAAAACATCTTAGTGGCTGATTAAGGTCCAATTAAAGGTCATGGATACATTCTAAACTGTCAGTAAGATTACAATTATATTATAATTGATGAAAATTGTTTTTAATTATCATTACATTTATTACTGTAATATATTATAAACATTAAATTTAAATGATTATTTGCTAAACTGCTACATTTATGTCTGATCACACAATGAAGTGATATTAATAACGTGTATTTTCTCCGTAGCCAAATAAGGATAGAGTGTATTCCTCTGTGCATAGAACTTAACTCAAATAAACAAATAAACAAAATAATAAGCCACATTTTTACAGAAATGTCTCTAATTACATTTGTAATTTATGTTGCATTCAATCCATTGTACTGTCCTGTTGCTGAATCTGTATTAATCCCCTGCTGAAAGTAGTCCCCAGCAAATATATTTTTAATTATTTTTTGTAATAACAGTATTTTATAACTACAGTGCACATCTGGTGTAAGAATACACAGCATCCACTTCTTTACTTCTTTATTTGGATATGTTTTTATGTTAAGATCTTAACGAGGAACAAATGTAGAGATGATATAACACACTATTGGGGGCGTTCTTTACACTGTGGCAATATCAAAAATACACAATATCAGTTAAACTTAGCGTTGAATGCTGTACTATAACAATATACTGTGGAGAGCAGTTTGGCAAGTTACGTTCAGGGCAGATTCACAGATTGCAGGATGTGTCCATTGGCTAAATTACTCTCTGCTTGTATTATGACGATGGACTCACAGTACATTTCCAGTCAGGTCAGCCCTGGGTTGTGCAGTGTGAAAAGGGCTCATCGCTTTCGCAAGTTTTTATTGGTTTGGGGTTTGGGAGTTGTAACTCAGGTTTTAGGCGAAAGCAGGCCATGCCTTTCCTTTAGGAGGAGTATTCGTACTCCTCTGCACTGCGTCTTCCGAAGTCCATCCATCCAAGATAATCTCTGTCCTTTATCCTGTGGCTTGGGGACAGACCGCTGGCTCTGCTGCTGAGGGAGGATCTGGTCTGGTAGGGAGAGCCTGCAAGACACAGGGACAACAGGGATGTGATGAGGACATGTGATTGTAATGTGCATTTTCCATCTTGCATTCCTTTACTGGCTGTGTAATGATGGTGTGATGATGAGCTCTGAATGAGGTGAGGTAACTGATGCCGACTGGTTCTTGTGAGATGAGTGAGCTGAGCAGGCAGGTACACAGAGCTGACATGAAAAGGCAGAGATATGCTCAGGGACAGAGGGAGAGGAGGGGAGACGGAGGCAGGGTGAGAGCAGGGACGTATAGAGGAGGCAGTGAGGAGGGAGGGAATAAGGATGGGGTATGGAAAGATGAGAGGGGAAGCTAGAGGGAGGTGGGAAATGCCAGATGGTGGGACACAGTGTGAGCGAGGACACATTATAGAAGGACAGAGAGAACGTGACCAGCAGCAGAGGAGGATGAGAGGAGTGATCTGTGTGTGATGAGAGGAGGTGGCTGATGGAGACTGTCGCTCCAGTTACGCTGAGCTGGACATCAAACCGCTCACCTTTCCTGGTGAGGAGTCTGGCCAGTAGCTGGCTCAGGCTGTGGCGAGTGTCTGCGTCCTCCTGGAGTTGGTCGTGGTTGGCGAGCTGCCCTGAGAGGGGCACAGGAGCTGAGCGGGCCTGGCGTGTGTGGTTTAGTGAGGGGGGAGGTTGGCTGTCCGACATGGGACCCTCACCCTCAGCTGTCTGTGACTGGAGACCATTACAAAACAGCAAGATTAGTATGAAATGTTGTGTTTCCTTTTTTTAAATGAATGACTTTGTACAGTGTGTGTGTGTGTGTGTGTGTCTTACAATGGACTGTGAGGGCAGACTCAGGGAACCGCTGGACAAAGCAGCCAGGAGAACACACACGTAGATGCCTACGTTCATGACTGGAGGGAAGGAGAGAAGAAGAGATGACACAAAATAAAACCACTACATGTTATGGCCTTATTTTCCTGTTAGATCCATCACACTTTACTGACGCCACCCTGTGTCCTCTGTCCTGACAGATATGCAGAGGTGGTTTGGTGTGTAGTTGCTATGAATGTATGCCGTCAGCATTTGCTGAATCCCATAGGAGACCAATTATCTCCAGATCTTCATTTTGGTCCCTGTGCTGTTTTATGAACCAGTGAGATTTATCATGAACACTAACATGACCACACAGAGAGAATAAATTACACCATTTTCGCCTTTGTCTTTATTTGTTTACTGGCAAAGTAGTCATGAATTAAAACCATATCCTTCATCCAGAGGAAAACATCTCGTCATATAAAATCCACCACACACATTACTGTGCCGCTCTCAGTTCACTCTCCAGTATTTCTCTCTTATCACAGCACTACTGTCTTTTGTCCTGTTGAGTTGCTCCCCAGTCCTTTTGCTGCACTCAGGCACAGTGAGCTCAACCCACACAAGTGCCACAATGGCTAATTTTACGTGTTTTATAAGATCGTCCGTCTGAAGACTTTCACTCATTACGAGAAGTGAAGTTGTGTAACTGAAAATATAAACATGTGTGCACCAAAGATGGATGTGTTCATCCGTCACTATCCTGGACAATATTCATCCAATTAGTCAGAGTATAATGACAAACTGCAAGTTAGTATGTTTAAGCTAAATGTGTAAGTTTTTCTATCTGTGTAGAGTTATCACTGTAACTCAGTCCAGCAGTCCATTAGAATAATGACACAGTGGTGGTGTAAATAGTCATTCTCTTGATGCTAATATAATTCCTGTTGGATCATTGTCTCTCATTCATTATTCACTGGGCTGGTAATGGTGTGTTATTCTAATGTTCCTCAAAGCATCGTCCTCCTCCTCATACAAGCAAAGAAATGTTTATTCTAACGCCTCCATGCTCAGTGATTAAACAGAGAGGGATTTTACACGCTGCATTTGCATTAACAAACACCATCGTTATCAATGTGTCATAATCTTTCTCTCGGGCAGTAAAATATCAAGTTAGATCATCCTCTTTCATTTGTCATTTTAATATTTTCATTAGGAACTTGAACATTTTTCAGGCATTTTTATGTTTTATGTTTATGTTTTTCTTTAAACAAGATAAAAATTAGAATTCAATCATTTGCGAAAGACTAATTTCCAACTTCATAATCTTCCTTCTCCACTTATAAGTTCGACATTACCCTGACGCATAAGATAAAGAAAATAAAATGACAACGGTGAAAAACTTTCTGAAAGCCACCGGGAACAGTCCTACCTCCACTTGTTGTTGTCAGTCAGAAGATGCTGAGTCTGAAGATGCTGGGCTTTGCTCCTCCAGGCTGAGAGTGAGTGAGTGAGTGAGTGAGTGAGAGAGTGAGAGAGGGGAGGCCATGCTTTATAGTGACACACAGGAAGGAGGAGGGGCCTGGGCAGAGGGGAGGAGCCAGCTGCTGGCGCAGAAACTGATGGCTCTGACGCAGCAGTGGACGCAAACATGTACTACACATATTACAAATGCACAAAATGGGCACACACACACACACACACACACACACACATACACATTACACTAGTGTAAATGAGACAGTGAGAAAGGACTGGGACAAAGGTGGCAGCTTTAATTGTGCATCCTCTCATTCATCTTCACACACACACACACACACACACACACGCACGCACGCACGCACGCACAAACGCACGCACACACACACACACACACACACACACACACACACACACACACACACACACACACACACACACACTTTGGTTGGTTGGAATCTGTGGTTTCCAGTGACCAGAAACTGAAAAGCTCTTTAACAATGAGTAGGATGCATTGTTGTGCGTCTGAGTGGTTAAGTGGCCCCACACAAACACAAACGTCACACGTAAAGAGACAGATTGCAGTACAATAGAAAACATTCAAGGGAATTAAAGATTGGCATGACTTGACTTTGTGGATTTATTTGCGTGGATGTGAAAACACACGGCAGATGATGAATGCAGATTGAATGTGACCCACACTGAAGCTGAAGTTAGGAAGACGTCATCATCCATCACTGTGTCTGAAACTTTCTTTTGAACAGAGCAGAGGCGACACGCAGTTCACGGCACTCCCCCACTTTCAGTGAGTGAGAGATGACTGTTGATTGTTGAGATCCAGGGACACTGTTCAGACTTGACAGGCCACTGCAGGTTCAGGAAGGAAATAGCTTTCTCCCTAGTGCTTTCTCCCTCTTCAGGTCATACACAATCGCTGATGCAGCTCTGACAGACTGAGTGATAAAGTGGGTATGACTGTGACTCTGAGACTTTTGGTAAAGTTTTATTTTGCCTAATGCACAGGCAGTCAACAGATTACAGAGTAAATATCCTCGATTTTGGTTTGAAAGAACAAAACAATCAATCAGAGAGAAGCAGCTCTCATTATGTTGTTTGCATTTTCCATTGTTGTATCTCTCCTTGTTTGCAACAGAGTTAACATCTTCCTCTTGTTTACGTGTATTGATCTGTGATGACTTCGTGCAAGCTCTGATCTGAGAAACCTATAAATTGCAATTTCACAAATACATTTTTTTTTTCAAAACTGGCTTAGTAGTTTAGTAGCTGGAAAGAAAAAACTTTATCAAACCATAAGTGAGCACTTCAGTAGATTTAACATTATGGAGAAGTCTGTTGAACACATCATTAAATCTTTGATCGGCCTGAATAAAAATACTAACTACAGGAAGGTCTTGAACTGACAGTCATAGTTCTTTTTCTTTTCTTTTCTTTTTTCCATTTGTCTAATAAAACCCCCCTGCCAGTGGACCAGCACAGGTCGTGACAGCCAGTGAAAGCAACAGCATGAGTGTCCTTTGTGGACAAAGGTTGAATGGCATTCTTACAGTAAAAGGTACGAGCTGCCCAGGGGCATAACGCCAAGTGGTAATGCAGTTGGTTTTTAAAAGGTTCATTATAGTTGGAAGGTCTCTGGCTTTTAACGCACTGCTGAAGCTAAAGCAGCAATTACTCAACAATAATTCAAGATTGCCTCTACAGTGTGATTATTGCAGTATTCAAACTATAATTCTATTTGAGATTATTCTCAATTATATTATTGTATTACTTCACATTTTTGTCAGTGTGAGCTTTTGGTGTGTGGCAGTCGTGTGCTGCCGTCATTTTTCAGGATTAGGTGATTATTCCCTATGCATCTATTTGAACATATATAAATTCAGGGGTCACATTAGTAAAGTTATATTTTGAGGGGGTTTTTTTGGTCATTGCCATTGGATGCCTTTATATGGTAATACTTTTCACTGTTCAATATATGAAAGATCACTGAACGGTGTCACCAGACAGTAATAAACGATGCTGATGAGATAAAACTACAAGATATAAAAAACTGTTGTATTACTCACATATTAACTGATATTAAATGGAAGCAATATTATTGTAATTATATAGCTGTACTGCACCAGTACATTTATTTTTCAACCTCACTATGACCTTTAGTGAGTGATGGTTGGGTCTCAATATGGTTTGCTGAGTAGCACTCACATATATAATATGAAAATATGCATGACTGTGCATGATGGTAGGTACAACATTAAAACTACCGGTAGTTACTTGTTTTAATGTTGCGGTTGATTGGTGCTGAGGTCTGAACCAGCAGTAAAGTGATTAAAAACATATCCTTTAGTTTAATTATTTTCTATTATTGTTATTTCTATTATGTCCTCACAGCTTGACTAAGTCAAAAAATACACTAATCAGCCACATTAATGTTTTTTTTTAACAGTTTTAATGTTGAGACTGATCCTTGAACATGGGTTTAGTATTGTAATGAATATAATATAGCATCATGCATGCTATATTATATTATGTGCATGTGTGTTTGTTTGTGTTTAGTGGTTCATTGGGAGAAACACATAAACATCCCCTCACCCTGTGTCTGTGTATATGTTTGAGGACTATCTTGGTCTGTCCTGTATGTGTTTTTAGCTCTACTCCAGTATGTTAATGAGGCTAACATTAGCCTGTTTCCTAACACTGTCATTACCAGCTGTTTAACCATTGATGGGACTTTCTCCTAAACGCTGTCATTGGCACATGTCTAACTTCTCTCACACACACCAGCACCAGCGGGTCATCTTACATGATAAAGCCACCTGATTGAACAGCACCTGCTCCTTGCTGATGTGCACGATCAATACATTAAAGTGACCTACTTTTCTTACTACATGTCAGCATCTAATCCAAAGAACATTTACTTACTTTCAAAATTGAGTCCACATTGTTTGTCCACAAGCAAGTGTGCTTTTGGGCAAAGAAGCAAATGACCACCAGTCGACTAATCCACTCTCCTCCTCTGGATCTCATTCCAGAAGTCCAGCATTAACCCCAAACATCAGCTACTGTCTGAATGACTGTAAAGTCAAAAATTAATGAGTGTAAATGTTCAATGAAGATATATATATATTGTATACCCTGATTAGCTGTAATCTATTTATATCACAGTGTGAGCAGTAAATCTATATTAAATTCCATTACGTTTAGTTGTCAGAAACTTGTTCACAGTGATTTATTTTGCCAATGCACTTACTGTAATGCTTTACTAGTCACATAATGGGGGAATGTGCAGAAATGTGGGGGTTCACTGTGTTACACACGTGCACAGATGGAGACAAACAGCAACTGTATTTAACACAAAGCTGCCATATTGTACCTTTATGATACTGAGATGGCATGTGAATGATGGTCATACAAGTTTGCAATTAATAACATTGACACAAACTACTCTGTTTGAGTCTGCAGCCTCGAGGGCATAGATTCATCATTCATGTTGTTTAACCTAACCCAGCTTTCCCAGTGTCTGGTGTGTAGAAGGGTTTTTGTGTGTTTTCCTTCCCTCTCTTTTGGCAGCTGCCTGTCATAGATCACAAAGCCATTTTTTAAGTTTTTAATTTCTTCCATTCAGCCTCGGAATAAATGCTGCTATTCGTTGTTATTGCTGTTGAGATGTGCAAAATGCTTTTATGCTAATTTATGAAGTCATGAAATATGAAGAGGCTACTTGTGTTTGAGTATCACGCTGAAATGTTTTAGCAACACATTTCCTGAGAGGTTGTTGTTTGTTTTTTGGCTGGATTTCCTGTTGGCTCAGTTACAAACTTTGAGTAGAAAATAATACTGTATCTGTGTAACATAAAGATGACATCTCTCTTGCATGCAGCCATAAACAGCTTTTGTCATATACGTTAATTTATATTTCCATTTTCTCTCAGGTCAAGCTCTAGGCAGTGTCACAGGCAGTGTGTGTCCTGCCACATGCAATCAAAAAACTGAAGAGTATTTTATTTAATGTAATAATAGATTCTATAGCATGCATAAAACCTGTCCTGAAAATATCTACCATCTCCCTTTAATCATGTTCTCTGTCCTACATTTAATCTAAACTAAGCTGGTGCCAGAGCCAAGTTGAGCTCGGTCTATAAATCTGTGATTTTAGCATGCTAACATGATGCTGCTGCTCATTCTCCATATCTCTATTCAAATATTGCATAATCATCTCCGATTAGGAGCAATGGATTTCAGAGGATAAGTACACGACCCTGTAAATATAACAGAAGAAAATAATAAGCCTGATAATTTCCTTTCAAATAATATTTTTTATAAAAATTAATTATAATGAAAAAAAAACTTTTTGTTTTATGTCCAGTTGACCATCACTTACATTGACATACTGCATGAAATGAATCCTGCAGTGGAATCCACCACCAGATCCGAGAATATTGTTACACACAGGCTCGTGGCTGATACTGACATCGCTGTTGTCATCGAAGTGAACACACAGTTTTATAAAGAATGCATTCATTTTAAATTGCCCGTGTCTCTTATGGCGAGTGAGTCATGGCTCTCCAGTTAATTGCACTGTTTTGTTTTGAGGGTCACAAACCTCTTCAGTAGATGGACCCTCTTTTCTGCTCTCATCATCCAACTTGTTGTGCTTAGAGTCAGTGGTGATTGGGAAAGCCATGGGCTAACACGAAGAGAGAGGCAAGGACAGAACAATGTCAATGGTAAAACGTTCAGGAAAACCTCTTAAACAAATTGCGTTTATCACAGGCATCAGTGTGAACAGTCAATTTAAAAAAAGTCAAACTCTGTCCAAAAAGCAGTAAAATGGTCAAAAAAACAAAAGACAGGAGATTGTCTGAGGTCTGTTTTGCTTTAATTACAGATATTACCTGTAATCTGCATTCTGTTAAGCTGTTTAGTGGGAATTTGAGCATCTAGATGAACAGAAGCTGGTGAATCTGTTGTCAATGGTTGGAGGCCTCACATTGTTTTGATGTAGGCTGAGATGTTTGCTGTTTATGAAAGTTCTGCAGTGGTACAGGAGGAAAACAGCCTTTTGAGCATTTATGAATATAAATATAAATCATACAAAGGACACAGCGGTGTGTTTGCATTTGGGGGAACTGAGACTCTATGGTCTAAGCAAAATGAACTTGATATTATATGCTGCAAATGCTTTACTGCTGTAATCATGTATTCCTAATGTAGTCCTGGAAAGTAGCATGAACAGAACTAACATGAATAATTTAGCCAGGCGGTCCCCATGCTTTATAATCTCACTTATATGTTAATAACATCATAAAGCAGATATAAGAATCAATAGTTTGCAAATATAAAAGACTGGTTTAAAGTTATAAGGTTTCCTTTCTGTGCTGCAGCTCAGCGGCCAGGCGAATAGTGGAGTGATAGAAACCTTCATTTTAGGTCTGACATGACTGGAAGACGCCTCAACTTATTGTCCACAGGTCCTGCTGTGTGATATTGCTTGTTGTTTGTGTTTCTCTGAGGAAATAATGTTCCTGTCTTCTGCTGCCCTCTCTGTCTTTCTACAGTATGAAGTGAACTTTAAATCAACTAAACTAAACAGTAAATCAGATTTGGCATATGCAGCATTATCAAAATCTGGCCTGAGAAGTGTTTACAATTTTTTTTTTATTATTTCAAGAATTGAATTCCGAAGTTGTATGCTTTCTCAATCAAATTAAACAATGTGTGAGTTCAGCACAAGTTATTCACTGATGCATTTTACAAATGAAATTTTCGAAGGGGAAATTACACAAAACGACAGAAACCATTTTTTCTCTAATAAATCCTCTAATCAATACTAATTCTTGTCCCTCAGCCATAAAAATCTGATCATCACAAAACCTCTTACACATGAGTTCTACATTGAGGAAAACTAATTTGTTAGTCGAGCTAGTCTTAGGTTTAAATGTAATGATGGAGACCCCATCCTGTCTCCTCTCCTCTCCTCTCCTCTCCTCTCCTCTCCTCTCCTCTCCTCTCCTCTCCTCTCCTCTCCTCTCCTCTCCTCTCCTCTTGTTTTGACAGTTAGTTTAGACAGTTATATTGCCAGCTGGAGGCAGTCTGTCACTTGCTGGTTGAGTGAAGCAAATGTGTTGACAACAGAGTGGTGAGAGGTTGCTCACAAACACACACTCACAACAATTATATATATATAAAATATAATATACAATTACACATATATATATATATATATATATTAAATACTTACTGGAGAGAACAGGGTGGTAGCACCACAGCACACTGTTTCTGTGGGCTGGTTCGCTTGTGATCCATCATCACATGGATAATGAAATAATAGTCAGGACAGATCACTGGCTAACACACACATACTCTCTGTTACTCACAGCCCTCTGTTTGTTGTTATTGCTCTCTATGGATGTGAAATCAATCCCAGCATCCACTGAAAGGTGTTGGACAGAGCGATTTAGGAGAAGACCCTCCATTCTCTGATTAACCAGCGGGGACTGGGTATATTGTTCACCTCCCACAGGGTGTGTGTGTGTGTGTGTGCGTGTGTGTGTGTGTGTGTGTGAGAGTGTGTTCCTCCGGGCACCAAGACACCAATAAAGAGGTGACACAAACACACAATTCAAAAGATGAAGTGAAAGGGTGAAATGAAAGCATGGCGACTTTAAGACCAGCCGAGGGGTAAGAGAGAGAGAGAGAGAAACATAATATCACCATGTGCTTGGAGAGACATTGCCACAGTGTTATTGCATCACTTTGTTAGACCCACAGAGTGATACCATGTTTCCTAAGGTGCCTCCATCACAGCCAGGAGACTAAGGGGTTTGTATCAGAACACTGGTTTATTAAGAATCATATCATCATGTCATTGCTTTATTTTACAGTTGTATCAGTGCAATCTTCTGTTTCAGCAATAACATAAACTAGTGTGTTTGGCTAGTCACTATTTTTTAGATGCAATAAACTGACAACTGTATATTTAAATGCTCATGGAGAACATGGAGTGTCAGAGGGACCAGGCAGTTCATGTGGGGGCCCAGCAGTGAAGTCTACATATGGTCCATTTTAGGTTCATTTTAGTTCTTTAGTTGCACGTTTTGGCCTCAATCTCATTCACTTTGTTGTAAAAAACACAATTTGTGTTTGTTGTATATGAAAATAGATCTTGAATCTAATTTTGTATATGTCCTGTTTATATCAGCAGTTGAGAGGTAAAGCATCTGTGCAGAAGAAAAATAAAGGTCATACATCATACATTGATATATCATCATACATTGATATATTCCCAATACCCCACAGGGCATTTGACACTAAGTGCATGCGAATTCAGTATGTTCACAGAGCATATACTTGCACGCGCATGATTATCATTCCTGCTGCACATACGTGCATCATTCACAGCATGACATTAAATACAGCACACTCTTATTAGCTGTCCTTGAGATGCCTTAAATCTAGATAACAGACATACACACAGATAACCTCTGTTCATGTAAGGGTTGAAGTTTTATTGCCATTGTGCATTGATGCATCACACACACACACACAAATCAAACAGGGTTGTCATTAGTTTGGGTTTCGTGACCGTCATCGTAATGCAGACGACTGTTGTATGTGAATCACTGAATCAACAGCCTATTGTTACTCTGTTTTATATGTAATTTGATAGAGAGCAGCTGGATAAGCAGCACAAATATTCCACAGTGATCCCACTCACTTCATGGGGTCATGGCTCTTCATTCAGCATTTAGCCTCCAATTTTGCTGTAAGCATCTGTGGTATCACAACATTACTATATTTATCCTGTTAGGATATCAATGTACGTATGTAGGTACGTCAACATTTCAGCAAACACAGCTTCTTATCAGGAAAATCAGCTGCAATTCAGAAAACACAATTTACGAAAGCAGGTTCCAGCTTCTGAAATGTGACGATTTATCTCTTTTCTATGTAACAGTCAATGTACCAGGTGAATGGGTGATTGCTGACTGGACAATTTGTCTGAAGACTCTGCTTTTGACTTTGGCAAATTGTGATTTCTTTCACCATATTGTGACAGTTCACACCAGTACACCCATTAAAAGAAAAACATGTAAAAGAAGAACAAAAGGCAAAGTGAGATTAATCTTCATGACATGGTAGGCATTAATTATCAAGTTGGTAACCTTAATATGTCTCATTCTCTCGTGAAGGGGGGTGGAAAGAGAGAGAGGAGTGCTGGTTGTACAGACCGATGGTTGAAACACACAGCTTCAGGTTGTGATTGGTGAGAATGGATGACTGAGGCAGAGTGAGAGGAGCAGAGGTTTAATTGGATCTGAGTCACTCAGCAGAGTCACTTTTCTGTCATCATGAACAAAGAAACATCTTGAGTGTCCACCTCATCGGTCATTCAGTCCAACTAACAGTTTTACCCGGTATTAGAAACGGCGTGTGGATATTGTCCTTGTGGAACAGAAAGCAACAATCTGTCTTAAATTCTGATTGGTTTTTTTCCCATTCATAATTCTTGATCAGTTAGTGGATTTCTTGTATGGAAGCCAAACAAACAGCAAAAGCAGCAGAAAAAGGAAGCCAACTCAGTGTCGTCACTGTTATTTTAAGCCTCAGTAAAATAACTGCAGCATTAGAAAAAAAAAAAGTTGCCTGAAGGGATGTGCTGTGCCGCAAATAAATGCAGTAACGCAAGAACACTGACACAAAGACCTTTGGTGACTCGGCAGTGATGTCAGCCATCTTCTGTGGCAATGGTCTGCCAGTGCACAGCATTACAACAACAGACAGTAATAAGCTGAATAGACTCATTAGTAGCTCAGTTCCCGGATGTGGGATATGAACATCTTGTCCTTACTTATCACTCTCAACACATATACAGTGCCTATATTATTCTTTAATGTTGTTTTAATATTGCAAATTTCCTCCTTGTGGAAGAAATAATGGATCATCTCATCTCACCCGAACATTAAAACACATGATCCATACCAAGACAGTGAAAAAGGACTTCCCCAGAAAAACCTAAATCCCCCTCCAACACTGTCACACATGGTTAGGTCCCCTGGGACCCCCCTTTATGTGGCAGTGGAACCCTCCAATGCGGATTGGCTGGTCCGTGTCCTACAGGAAACAGGCTGCATAGGAGAAGAGAGACAGGTGATAAACAAACTCTTTTTATTTATTTCACGCAATAAGCAAACAGTCTTTCAAAACATTCTTGTATTAGCTGCCATCTTAAAGAAAGTGTTTATCAACTGACTTCCCTTAACAAGTTAATAAACCACACACACACACACACACACACACAAAACAAAACCACGTCGGCTCCTTTTAATTAATTGAATTAATGGCAGTAGTGTGACCGTGTAGTGTGGTTGTGCGCGTGGGTACAGCTTCCGTGTTGTTGACGCGACACTTAATCGACAGTGCGACATAAACCGACTTAAAAACAAAATGGGCTGCACGTAGCTACGAGATGCATGAAGGGCAATAATAGCAACTAATAATGGCAAATAAAAATAAAAGCAAATGCAAACAGAAGAAAATGTACTTTACATCAAGTCCAAAATCAGAAGCGCAGATAAATAGATAATGTTGTCGTGGCGTTTCTCCTCATTTTTATTTGTTCAGTGGCGGCCGGCAAACAACTGTGTGCGTGACATTACGACATATCAAATTACATTATGACACGTCACTTTCAAGAACATTACATTACCACCATATAGTTTCTGACTCGGTTTTTAAAATATACCTGAACATGTTTACAGTCTAAATCTAGCAGAAAAGCACGTTTTGCGTTGTGTTCTGTATTTAGGAAGGAAGCACTCGGATCCCCTGCTGCTCTTTTTATTGAAATTTGGTCCCTGAACAGCCATGAAAAACTTCTAACATGCAGTCTCTTCTCACAGATGCAGGTCATTGATGTGTCATTAAAATATTCAGATTCTGCCGGCATTGGTGTTGACCATTTTAACCCGGCTTACAATTACAATGCATCACATTAGATAAAATTACTTGACACATCACATTCTGCCCCATTTGTCCCCAGTCTGACACATTTCACTACTTTCATGCTTCCCTGTCTGGTCCATATTTCAACATCATTTCCAGTTCTGCAGCTGAAGCCAATTATCTGTAATTCCCCCCTGCAAAGCAAACACTGCCCCCCCCCCCTGCTACTGTCTGTTTTTTTTTCTTCTTTTTATGACTTTTGTCGTCATCCTTGTAAGCTAACTCTGGAGAATAAGGTATCTAAATTCAGTGGTATATTGGCCTTTGTTTGTTGCTGCTGATAAGTAAGTAGAGCAGTGTTTAAGGAGTTTTCTCATCCCAGAATGGTTGGTGTGTATCTCTTTGTCCTGGACTGGACTGTGGGAGCCAGGGCTATATTTGTCTTTGTTTACTGGTTCTGCTACTGTATCAAGCAGATCTGGCGGCGGTATGAGGAGCTTTCTCCTTCTCCCAGAGTGGAAGGTGTATACCTCCTGGTCCTGGACTGTATTTTTGTGGGAGACAGGGCTATATCTGTCTTTGTTTTCTGGTTCTGCCACTGTATCAAGCAGATCTGGTGGCGGTATGAGGAGTTTTCTCTTTCTCCCAGAGTGGAAGGTGTATATCTCCTGGTCCTGGACTGAATCGTGGGAGACATACTCATGTTTGTCTTTGCTTATAGGTTCTGTTACAGCATTATGCAACTCAGGTGGTGGAATAAGGAGTTTTCTTTTTCTCTCAGAGTGGAAGGTGTATGTTTCCCTGTCCTCGTCCTGGATTGTGGTGTGGACGACAGACGAAATGGTATTCAGGCCTGTTGTGTTTTTCTTCAGCCGCTCCTTTACAGAAGGCTCTTCTCCAAAGAGTTGTTTAAGTTTCGCAAGATATTTCATCTGAGCTGCACGTTGTGGTTTAACAGGTGTAATTGGACTGAACACAGAATCTCTGAACTTAACTGGACTATCAGGCCTTTCACCAGCCACTAAACTGTTTGCCACTTTGACTGAATGTGCAGGGCCATGAGCAGAAGGTCTACTGACAATTTTATTGACGAGATTGCCAAGGAGGAAACTGAGGCTCATCATGTCGCTTCATTTGTCTGAATCACTCTTGTTGACGGTACAGGTCAAGGGTTGTCGCACCTGTAACGTAACATGTAATCTATGAAGCACATTTTGATTTGAGTTATTAAGAATTACTCATTAGATTCCTCTTCTGTTGGTGTCTTATAACCATCAAAGGTCTGATACATTACTTACATTACATCACATATGACACTCTACATCCCCCCTTGCACACACACAAACAGGCATTGAGTTGATGTTAAGTTTTTTTTCTATATGTTCTCTATGTTGATTAAAGATTAATCAGTGTCCACAAACCTAACACTGAACAGCTGAATCTGCAGCAATTTGACTGTAAAGGCAAAGATGCATTTTTTCAGGCCATTAAGTGCAAAGACTAGGAAATGCAAAATAACACTTAATATCTCTTTCAGTGTTGGTAACTATGCCCAGGAGCCCTGTCAACCTGCACACAGACCTTTATGTTAACCAAACAATCACTATTAGTCACGAAACAAAAAAAACAATGTATCTTTGCCCTTTACATGTACATGTAAATAATGAGCATCATCCATAATCCCAGTACTGCCCTGCTGACAAGAACAGGCTCTCTCAGCGATATGTCTAACACACACACGCACACACACACACACACACACACACACACACACACACCTGCTTGCACACGCTACCTGCTGCTTCCTATGACTATTACCATAATGGTTTCCTGTGAGAATATTGAGGAGCATGATGGTTACGAGTCATTAATGGCCCAGGTAAGATCATAAATCACATTTAACACTGCTGACCTTTTTATTCATGATAACCACACAAAAAAAAATCAATATTAGATGAGATGCATCTGCTTATGAAACATGTTGTTACTCCAACAAAGATGTAAGACGGAAATGAGATGAGAGCAAATTTCTGAATGACCAAGAAGACAAACTTCAAAAATCTGGTCATAAAATTTTGCCTATATTGAACAGAATAAGCAAGACAAAAAATAATCCACCGTTCCAAAATCTCATTTGTGTTTTGCATTTTTCCCAACTGCAACTTTGCATAGTTTGGACTGACACAAGTGTAAAAGACATTCTAATTATATCCACATGGGGCCTCACTTGGCTCAATATGACTCAACTGATTGATTGATGAATGATGTAGACTTAAGAATCAATGCACATTTATCTGTGCCTGCCAACAAGTATAAATGTGCTATAAATCTTTCTCCACTGCAGCATATGAGATGAGGACCAGCACAAATATTTTTTGAGATCAAATTAATCAATTTAATTCTGTTTAAATGTTGAATTATGACTTTACAATTCATAATCCAATACACAATATAGACAGACGTTTTGTCAACCATATGTTGTCCTTCGAAAACATTAGATTTTAGATTTATTTAACGCAGCAACTCTCTTACTATGTAACAACACTGAACTCAATTGTCAGTATACTTATACACAATGCTGGCAAATATGTGGTGGAAAATGCATTGCCATTTGTGACTGACACTCGTTTTTAGTAAAACTACCATTTCATGTTTGTGACTAGTTTCATAATTCCAGTTTTCAGGTCATTCATTCCAGTTCATTTAAGGTTTTTTAGGGTTTCACAGTGGATAAAAGTAAAATGAATTAAACATGTAACCTTTAATACAAATTGCAGAACTGTATTAAATTGTAATTTTTTCTGAAATATTCTAGTTCAAAGAGGCTTAATATATTCCTGCTCAGTTTTTGTTCATTTTAACCTATGCTAATAAGTGAGGAAAATTTGATGAGTCATCGGTGATGTATCTTTTTACATAGATTATTTTTTTTAATGTCTGAATGAGTATTTATCCAAATACACCAAATTCCATAGTCTTGATTAATCATTTGTCTGAAGGCTCTGAATTCCGCTTCTGGTCAAATATCGGCAAGTGCAGCTGACACAAGCATAACACTGAGGACAAGTCCTCCAGTGAAAATCATGAAGCCTGTCACATTTATAGCTGGAACATATTGGTTAGGAGTCCATAAAGTAGTAGTAGGACAACGTAAAGTGGCTGGGAGTTATTGTTACTGTGATCGAGACAGACACATGCACATTCTGATAGACTCATGATCTGCTCAACCATGAAACCATCAAAGTGACAGAGACATAGTAAAAGAGAGTAATGTGCGGTGCTTTTTATCCTTTTTACAACGACAGATGGTGAGAAAGAGAGTCCACTCATGATGTTAGCAGTCCTGGCAGGCAGAGCAGCATGCTCACGCATACCAACAACTGTCATGAACTCAAAGTCAAGTGGACACATTGAACAATAAACCTAACAGCACTATGCCTGTGTTTCTGTGGTGTTAAACTGATTCAACGTGACTCTGTAAAAGCAGGAATTTATGTGTTTGTGTGCATGTGTTGGAGTGATGTTGTATGTCTGTGAATGTAAATGAGGCACTGGAAGGACGTCAGTTTGTGTGTTGGCGTCAGCCCAGTGATTTGAACATGCGTCACAGATCATGCCATGCTTAATCTCTGCCTCTGCATTTTGGCTCAATTATGCCCAAGTTGAACAGCAAAGTTATTTTACCCCACGGGTTCGATGGCATTTTGAAACGTACCTACATGCTATCACTTTGAAGCTTTCTCAGAAAGGTTTCAGATGAGGCTTTAAACTGATGGTGGGATATTGGTCCACCTTTTGTTGTTTAACGGCAGTTAAAGGCGTTAGTGCCAAATCAAGGTACATTACATTACTACGTAATGCATTACTTAGTGATCATTGCACATGATTATATGAACTGAAACCAGACTGGATCAGCCTGGATACTGGTTTTATGGTGCTTAAACATCACTCAAGGGATGCATCTTATTAATATGCAAATTCAGCAAGATGAAATTCAAAGTGTGGTGTTGAAAATCATCATGCAGATAGTCCAATAAGGGCTCCGGCTTCTAACAAGTGGAATTACTGTATGAGACCCTAAAGCTATTGTTGGACATTAACTCTGCTGTTGTGTAGCTCACAAGAGATTAGACAGGTTTGAAATGTGACATTACAGAAAATAGTACAGCACACACACACACACACACACGCACACGCACACGCACACACACACACATACACACACACACACACAGAAAGAGCCATATCTCCACCGTGTATAAGAATAATACAGGGGGTCCTCGAGTTACGACGAAGATCCGTTCCTGAGAATGTGTCATAACCGAATTTCGACGTAAGTCGGAACATACATTCATATGTAAGGTAGATACTAAGTTGTGCCACTAGATGTCGCTATAATACCACACTAAAATAAGAGTTTACTGTGGTGAATTGCCTTTTGTCCCTCTTGACACACCGTAGGGGTTGATATCGCGAGTGTAATGAGCATTTCCTTTAGATTTCTGATATCAACCTTATAGACCCTGTGTTTTGAATAAACCTACGGTATTGCCACAATCCCGAACCCATCTGTGTCCGTGTGCATCTCCTTACCGGCTGCCGCTGCACACCCCGCCAGCCGTCACAACGCAGAGTAGCCTAGCTGTGGAGGTGTTGGAGAGCCGGCACCAACTAGTTCCCGTGCGAAGTCTGTACATATTTACGGGGCAAACTGCTTAAGCCGAAACAAGGAAGTTCATGGGAGATGTGTCGAAACCACGAAAATGTCGTATCTCGAGACCGTCGTAACACGAGGACCCCCTGTAGTGTCCCTTACTAATCTAATAAAACATGGATAAAAGAAAACAAGATCTTCACTCTTCTTCACTGTAGCATGCTCTGACTCTGTGGATCAGACTCCTTTTAAAACTCCAGCTCAAACAAATTCACACATGTAATTTAAATGCAAATTGAATTTGGTGCTTTGGTGCTCAATATTAATGATGGTTTGGAAGGTAACTCATGTATACACTGTACATTGTTTTGGTTTTGCTTGCAATTGACCTCCAGTTTTATTTTTGAACTAAATTTTCAGACGCATATTACTAACTACAGTTGGTAAAGTGGCTGCATGCGTAGCTTTTTGTAGATTTGCTCGAATGTGTCTTTTCACTACTGAAACATTTAGTTGCTGAACAGCCAGTTTTCTCCAGAGCCGAAACTGATGGACATCACGTCAGAGCTAAACGTGAGAGTACTATACTTACATGTGCCAAGTGTCCAGAAACAGGACTTATATGAATATGAATGCTATATGAATGCTAATGGGATCTGTTGGGTGT
Organism: Trinectes maculatus; assembly: GCA_016785345.1. NCBI lineage: Eukaryota > Metazoa > Chordata > Actinopteri > Pleuronectiformes > Achiridae > Trinectes > Trinectes maculatus. The sequence continues at coordinate 136,044 of JAFBJQ010000105.1, forward strand.
GTTAATGAGTAACTTTTGGCAACATGTACAAGGTGGTAGAAGATCAGCTGTTCCCATAATGCAGTTGTGTATTTTTAGTAGTGGGTTGGTGATACAGAGTGAGATGTTGCCTAGTCACAGTTACACACACGGACACACACACACCTTCACACACACACTTCTCTTTTCCAGTTTTCACCTGTCTCTCCGTTGTTGACTGTTCCACAAAGTCATAAAAACATTAGAATGTAACCACAGGACATCGGAGCCATAAAACACACACATGCAGTGGGAGATGTGACTCTAATGTGTGTAAAGCACACAAATCAGCAGGATCCCTCTGATATCCAAACAGCCGGAGAGGAGGGCAGATAAGAAAGCCAACATGCTTCAGTTATAAATATATAAAATATAGATAATGGATATAAAATCTGCATGTGCTGGTAGTTCCATATACAATAAAAACATCACATTATTATTATTAATTGTTCAAGTTAGCATTTATTGAACACTATCTTGGTGTTATGATGTTATAAATACAAAATTTTACTTATTTGCTCCAGCATACGCTGTCTGCAGTGTGATTAGGTTGCATGTTGGACAGGTTGAGTTAAATAGGGGCCAGAAATGAATTGTACGTGCAGAATATAGAGGGTAATGTAATATGCAGCTATGTCAGTGTGCGCTTCTGACATGAACCCTATTACTGATGCTTTTGATTTTGATTTTTAATAATTTATTTATTTATTTTACATCAAGGGAGGAGTCAAGCTTATTCCCTGTGTGACTTCCCCTTAGCGTCCTTTATTTAATGTTGGCACCTATACATAGCTCTTATTTCACATTTCATGCAGTACATTGATTCCACGGTGCATTATTTATGCAGGTTTGCTGTTCTTCTGCTCATTAACGATTAGTCTTGCCTCTCATGTGGGCTCATGTAGAAAACACAGGGCCCCGTTTTTCACATGGTCATGATATGAATATAATATGAAGCTTTTGCGGTTCTTAAGTCCATTTATATTTGCATGTGATGGTGTGAGTGGTCTCAGCAGATAAATGGGCATCTCCAATTCACATTGCTGTGAAAAATTATGCACTGGGGGATTATCAAAGCCTCTTGGACACCAGAAACTAGTGAGTGGCATTGATCAGTTGATGGAAGATGAAAGGTTTGTCTGGATCAGATGAGGACAAGGACTTGACGATGTTAAGCGACATAAGAATGCATTTAATTATATCAAGACCTACAGCTTAGCTGAGGGTCTATTTGGATGTTATTTTATATGCCTTCCATCTGAATCTCAGATTTATGACAATGTACATAACAACCTTTCTGGTGAGGTTATTGTAAGGCAGAGGGATGAGAGATATATAGACATGAATTTGGGTGTTTACCTGGATTTCTTACAAAATCTAAGTTTAATATGTTAGTGGGACATTTTGTAATGTCATTCAGTTTTAGCTTTCATTTAAATCTGCACGTGTCCATGCTCACAGATCCAACTGTGTGCGTTTGTTAATATTTTATAATGTTTGTCAAAGAACACTGAGGAATGATGCCTATCTCACATCTGCATCATTTAGGTTACTCATCATCTACTCTGAATGTGATACATGAATTATAAAAATATGAAATTAACACATTTGTCTAAACGTGTTGTTTTGTTTCCTTCACACTAAGAGTGACAACAGTGACGTGTTGCCTCATTTTATATTTGAGTATGATCGTATCTTATTTTGATAATAAGTGCTTTATTCTGAAAAACATAGTCCCCTCACAATCACAGAGACCCATGTATACATAAAAGGGACAACTTTGTCTTCATGTCATGTCATGTCATCTTGTTCTTCTGGTGATGCAGACGTCAGACAGGCAGATTCTGCCAAGTATAACCTCGTGCTGGAAATGTCACCATTGTTGCATTCCTAAACTGAAACCTCATAACCGCTTCAAATATAAACAGGTCACATCCCCATCAGTTATCTTACATCATTGCTGTGTTATCAACGTCTTCATCTCCCTGTCGCACCCTCTCTACTCCCTCCTCTCCACATCTGAAGCACAGGCTACTATCTGATCACTTGTGGACAAGCAACTTATGCAAAAGTATATGTTAAAATGTGCATGTTACAACATATGTAGACAATGAAAACAGTCGTAATTTAAGGGAAACAAAAAAAACCATTGAAAACATTTCCATGGAGTCAGAGGCTGTATGTTGACTGTGATAAAAACCCATGGACAGCTCATAATGGCTCAGTGGATATGATTTTATTTTATACTGACAGTGCGTCACATACAATTAAATAGTATTTTGTTTTATGTTTATTTTCTGGCATTATGTACTTATTTAGTTATCACTCAGGTAATTTGATATCAAATATTAGAATATCAGCTACATAACTAATTGAAGTGTCAGGGCGAAAAATAGGAGCTGACAGTGTCTGCTTATGTTTGTTTTCCTTTCAGACTGAAAGAAATGCAATTCTGCATCATTATGACTGTGATTCAATTTGCTGTGTGGCAAATTCTAATAATTGGATGCAAATATTGTTAGTTAAAAATGTCACAGTGGAGCTGTAATGAGTGGAGAAGGGGGAGGAGACTGTCTTACACTTTCACAGACCTCAGCAGTGGGAGACATTAGCTCTCATTTTGCTGTTGCTTCAGGTGCTGCTGCTAATCACATAAAGGAAGCTGCTGCAGAAATAAGCAATCATGAATAAATTGAAGATTATCCTGTGCTCATATTGTCTCAAACTGTTACCATGTTACAGTTATTACATGCAAGTATGATTGTGACAAATGCTCTCCAAAGATACAACATTGGATTGGATGATGACTCATTGTCTGCATATCTGTTTATAAGATGCACCTGATCATGCTGAATGATTAAACTGATTTGTCCAAAGACAAGACTCAAATAGAAATGTCTACAGGCGAACATTGTGTAGGATATCAGCATGACTTTCTCTAGACACTGTGACCTTACACACAGTATTCACTTCACCATACCCAAACCAGTCTCATTGCTAATCCAAATCAAATGGAAAGTGGAATACCTGAACTCAGGATGCACGGTCACTGTGGACTGAAAATGAAACATAATTTGTAGTAGAGTTGAGGTTTTCACATGTGAGGTCTTTTACTGGGCTTTGTAATACAGGAATAAACTGTAGCTTATGTTATAAACTGGTGTTTTGAACATTATAATCTAACAGAGTATGGTACCTAATGCCAAGACATTACCCTAAACATAGCACATAGTCCAGATATTCCCCTTTTGTTTATTACATTGTCACCTATGGAGGAAGCCATTGTATATGTAGTACTGTGTGACCCACTCTGAGACATCCCCGAGCAGATAGCAAACAAAGTTGAATTTACAACAGCAGTGACAGAAAAGAGTTGCTATTGCTATTCTAAGTTGGCCAGAAAATAAGCTGATCAGCAGGGTGGAAAATGTCAGAAAGGTCAGGTCTGCTGGTGTCACTGCCCACCTGCACCTGTGAGAGACAGCAAAAAGAAAGGAAACAGGGGGCACGACACAAAACCATGAATTATATACAATTTCTGAAATGTACACTTTGTGCAATACATATATCAACCCAGCATGTAACCCACACAGCCATGTACAGAGTCAAGCTGTGGAAGCACAGAGGACATAGACCTATGTGAAATAATATAACCAATCCAAAAATATACCACACAACGGGTGCTGAACACTCCAACAATTTCTAGAGGGGAAAATATCTTTTTCTTTTGACAGCGAATATACAGAAATCAAAACATTAAAATTTCATCTCCATACAGTATGAATTTAAATATGAATGAGGTAGAGTTTCTCTCTTGATTTAATTAACTTCAGGGTCCTGCTGCTACTGCCATAATGCATATGCATTATGGAACCAATAGAAAATGTCAGTAAATGTCCTGTAGAAATAATTGCATGGTATAGTTTGAAATGATCTGATTGTAAATGTGGAGTTAGGAAACTTTGGAAATGCCTTACTTTTGATTATCCACTCCGTATTCAGTGAGTCAGGCTGAAAGTCACTGATAAACATTCAGTCAAGCTGTGCAGAGATTACTGTCTTATACTGTCTTTTTTTGCAAATAGCAAGACAAGGGGAACGTATTAGTTTTGCAGCAGAGTATGTACGCCTGCGCAGTCTCTGAAATGTTCCAGATGCAAAGTGTATAACGAAACTGATCTTGCATCGACTCAATCTATAACCTATATCCATAAGATAAAACCCACAGAAAATATACACATTTGTAATATCAATAAGAAAACAGCACACGTAAGAAAAATGTTATTAAAGAATTGCTTGGATATAACTACACAGCCAAAAAACAAAAACAAAAAAAAAACCTGTTGATAAATGTGTCTAGATTTAGGTTCACTCCTTCCACACACCACTCTTATGTTAAGTGGCATTTTAAGTGATATACTCTGCACACCGCTTTTATGTCTATTTAGAAACTCTGCACTCATACTGATTCATTCCAATCACTTAAAGAATCATCTCAGTATCTCGCAGTTCACTCATACAGATTTATTACTTCCTGGTGACCACAGAGCATGTGTTTCATATGGCGTGTTTGCACTGAAGCAGAAAACCTCTAATGGCAGCACTTTAAACCCTACCGCTGGTTTGTGTGTGAATGGGTGATAAAGCAAAGGAGAGAATTGATCAAGTCAATATCCAAAGGCAAAAAAAAAAACCACTTGGTTAACATGTCTGACGGTTTGATGTCTGACAAGAAAAAATGCATTTCATAGTCAGATGTTGTCTACAGTGATGCCGGTCAATATTAAAATGAACTTAGAGTCCAGATACTATCCCAACATAGAAATGAACATGGGTTTATACAGGAATACGTCAGCTGGGAAGTTTCCATCCATGTTATAAAATCGTTGTTCACCAAACACCATGGCATGACAGTGATCTAAATTAACCATAAACTGAAACTTTTCTTTTGACAATTAGCAAAAACAAATGTGAACTAAGGGGAGTGTGATATCAGAAAAGATGCAGTATGCTTGGGGTATGTGGAGGCTGTGTGCGAGAGCAGCCATCTGGTTGGTCACTGTGTGAAGGGTCATTGCTAAAAGGGCGATCGTGCTGCACCACTTGGGGACGTGATCACTTGTCACGTCTCTGGAGTGGACTTTCCCTCAGAGCTGCTGTTGATAACTGTGTGCCGTATCTTAAGAATGGTTCATCTTGGCTCGATAACAGGTACAGCAGATGAGTCTGGTGGATACAGGTTTAATTTGCCTCAGAACACGCTGACAGGCAGAGACGGTATAATTTGTAATGGCAGTTTTTTAAGCCTCAAGATGACAAATCACCTTTTCTAAGATTTCATTTAATGTATTCTCTATGATATCCACTCATCTGATCTGTCTGTTCCATCTGATGACTATATAACCTAAAATGTCACAGAGACAAGTTTCCTCCTTCATCATCTTTCTCTTCTTCCATCTCAATACGTAATATCCTGGCTGACTCAACTGTACAGAATGTTCTCATTTCCCCTGTGGGACCACCACACAAACCAATCCCATCCAGTTCTGTACATCCATCTGTCCCCGTCTTCAGTTTCATTATTCAGACTTCGCAAAGTGTTTTACTTTTCATCATCGTCCATCTCTTATTCTCTCTCTTCACAACGTCTGGATTCGGAGCCTTGTTTGTTATCAACAAAGAGGATATTATGGTGATGAATCACTGCTCTTAAGTACATATTTTACTGCAGGATTTCACCTGTTCTGCACAAATGGGAAGATGCACCAAGTAAATAACAACAATTTTCAGTATTAAACTGAAAAACATTTTCTTTTCCAAGTTTCACATCAACTTAGAAAATATCCAAATTAGTTGTGCAGATCTCTGTATTGTTGTTGTGTTAAGCTGCCGGAAGGACAGTTGGTAAAAGAAGCCAGTGGGAAAGCTCTGGGCTTGACTCTGAGGTCAGCACAACACTGGGTGAACTTCTTAATCTTTGCTTTCTTTTCCAAGCTTTGTGTTGGCAGTCGTTTGTGTTTACGCCAGCTGTCAAGTCTGTTCTTTGGGACACACTGCCTCCATGTGGATTATAGCTGCAAATGCCAGAACAGTTTGCAACTTAGTGGTATAAAATATTTAATTAAGATGAGGTGTTCCTGTAAATACAGGATGCCAAAAATTAGATTAGTTTTAGACTAGAACAATATTTTTTATCCGAGGTCACTTTAATCTTTATAATTGGTGTGTTCTCTGTCATTACCTGGGTTTTCTCTGTTTGAAGTGGATTTTGTACCTTAGCCTTCACTGTCAGTGTGCTGTGTCCTTCTTATCCCATGTATGGCTGTGTCTCTCTCATTTCATCACAAAATGACAAAAATAATTTTGTCAGTAGTGTTCTCAGCAGTCAGTGTGTCCTTGATTAATGTTTTTTTTTATGTCCAACAGATTCCACTGTGTCGTCAGTGCCAGTAGCTGAAGGATTTTTCCCCTGAGGTCTTGTTTGGGTAAGGCACAGATCAATGCAGGAAGTATGTGAATGTCACCCCACTGATCTTGGAGGCCACAATACATTGATTATCACGGAGCTGTTATAATATCTTGAAGCATTATCCTAGTATTATGTTTCATTTTAATTGCTTGTTTAACTGCAGAGGAGTTGGAAAAGGGGCAAAAATCATAAAATGGTGGTGTGATCCTTTAAAGGTGGATGCAACGGTAGGCAAACAAGTCAGTGTTTTTTTTTCTTCTTTTTTTATTGACAGTACAGTCTCTTCCGTCAAATACCTCAGTCCCTGAACAGAAAGTGTCTTTCCCTCCTCATTCAAAATAAACAACTTCCTTTTCCTCTAATCTCACAGTTTATTTAAAAACAACAACGAAAAAGTCAGCATGGCAGCATGAGTTGCATACATTTAAAATGCAATCGTAGGTTTTCCTCTTTAATACAAACTAATTATAATAAATCAATATACTGTACACAAATATATGGCCCTACAGCAGAATTACTGTTTAATAACTTACATTCAGATGATTCAAGTGACACACAGAAAAAGAACGCATACAAACTCAATCCTTATAGCATCAGTCTCAGCAATTTTGACTTAATCAACATTGAATACTGTTAATTGTTTTCTGACTTTTTTTCAGTTATGAAGCAAACTAATGTAATAAATGTTTATTCTATAACTATGGTGACGATCACGGTCAGTGTGACAATTCAAAATATAAATAAAAACAACAATAGTACATGCACAGTGGTTATTTAGTTACATGTGCGCGTCCAATAAGCCAGGTAAATAATAAATACATTACATTATCATTAATCTCTCGCTAGCTAACATTGCCGTTTTAATCCCTTAATCATTAAGGATTGCAGATGCCAACAATTCACTGTAAGCAACAGCATCAGTCATGTTCTTTTATTTTTTTAGTCCAACAAACAGTGGCCCTGACCCAGTGCCCACTAGTATGATCAGTCAACTGCCACCTGGAGTGATGTTATTTTCTGTTCCAAGGTGTGCGTGCGCGTACACATGGTATGTGGGTAATGGGGTGTCATATATGGAACTAGAGCCCAACATTTCCCTTTAGCAACAAAAAGTGACAAAAGCTCAGTCTCTTGTTCTTGACACCAACATTTGGCTACTTCAAGTCATTCTGTACAATTACATTCAGAAAAATATATATGTCTCATAACGCTTCATATTGCTTTACATTTTTTCACCCACGAGTTTGACAGTATAAATGTATGAATGCGTGATTTCTGGCACGAGCAAAACAGAAACAAAGTGAACCTAGGATTATAAGATGTTTTGCAAACAGCTGATTATGTGTGTGTAACTTTGGCTTTGCGCTGCAGCTGCAGCACAGCCTCTCAGTCTCTGATCTTCTGGCTCCCATCTGTATTTTAATGTATTAAAATCTTTGAGCCCATTTTGTGTCATCTGCATTCTCCACAAATTTCAATAACTGACGATACCACTATGGACCAGTTGGTGGTGCACTGAACAAAAGAGTCAGAGTTAGTGTTTCGTCAGGTGTTGGCAGATGGACCTGATCTGTAATGGCGTGTATCAGCTACATGTTTTCAAACAGAGGAAGAACTTGACCCAAACTCACTAGAAAATGAAAAACAAAACATTAGACACTGACATTAATGAGTGTGCTCACATGCTAATAAATTAACCCCCAACAGTCATTCTCAACCTTGTGCACACCATCTAATAAAAGGCCAATTCAAACAGGAATCAAACGCAAACTCATACTCCAACAAGATAAAGTACGTTAAATGTTTTAGGCACATATGAACATTCAATCACAGCGAGAGGAAACATTAAAGCCCCAATCCCAGATTTTTTTTTTTAAACTGTATATCTGTATATAGGGGAAAGAGAGAGTTGCTGGTAAAAAAAACAAAAATAAAAAAAACCCTCTAATGCCACTGTTTGTGTTTTAATAACTTCTTAAATCCAGTCCAATAAATGCAGATACACTAACAAATAAACAAATAAAGGCTTAAAGATGCCATAGTGGCTTGAATATAAGAAAAGTATATTTTTAGATGGAGACTTTTTGATTTTGCTTTGGTTGATGTGGACATAAACCTCTGTGCTTGGACCTGCCAGCTTTTATCTTAGCCTCCAGTCATTAAGGCCCCCAACCTGACAGAATGCATAATGGAATAAACATCTCCAATTACTTCATATAAAACCTGATGAAAAAAGTCTCATATTCGAGCAGTACAGTACATTTTAAAGTCACGTTAAAGCCTTCTTCAATAGTGGAATCTCTCAGCTTGAGGTGGAAAACAAAAGTAAAACCAGGGTTTGGAAAAGCACAGCAGTACTTTCACCAGAATGGGCCTTTACTATTATACTATGTATATATTACAGTATATTACATACACGTTATACAAGTACAAAGGGCACAGGAAGGCAACATACTGCATCATCATTATCCTGACATGATGAGTGTAACACAGTGTAACAGATCGAGCCAATACCGGTTTCACTGGGTTTATGTCGATCCCACTGATGACCGGTTGGATAACGCAGTTGTAAAATGGGCTGGTTAACAAAGATGACTTGTTGTTTCGTGTCTGTGGATGAAATGTATTGATCAATTGTCAACTTGCTTTCTCTGGGATTACGCCGCAGCCATATGACTGTGTTAGAGTGTGAGTGTGTGTGTAGTTGTACTGTAGACTATGTGGGTTTGTAGTTATTCACTGAAATTGACCGTTTTATGTCACAGTTTCATCATCAGTGTGTTGCTTGGTGTGTCTCTGTGTTATTGTCTGTGGCAAGACTGTTTCCAGTGCATGTGGTGTCTGTGGTATGTGTGTGGGCTTTGTGACTAATGTGTGATTTGTCTGTATTTTGCTCATTTCTTGTGTTAGTGCTGCGTGTTGTGTAGCTTGGGGTTGCATCGTATGTGGGATAAGTATCTCTGTGCTGGGGGGCCCCCCGGGGTCCTTCATAGCCATACTGGCTCCCACCATGGCAGGATAGCTTCGATTCCTCCTTAGTCCTGCGTTGAGTCCTGGAAGCCCCCCACCCAGAGCACTGCTCCCCAGTCTTGTGGAGCCAAAGGGGGCTAAGAGAGTATTCCCAGATGAAGCTGCAGCAGTTAGAGGGGAAAGGGTACTGAAACTTTTCAGTTTGTCCACAAGTCGCAGGTTCACCATCTCCGTTTGGCCGTCATCGTCTGTCTGGCCTCCTTGCTCCCTCTCCGTCTCCCCCAGCACTTCCCTCAGAATGGTACGAGCAGGTTTAGATGCGAGGAAGGTGTCATAGTAAGGAGGATCATCAGCGGACGGGCTGAACTGAAAAACCGGGCCGGCGGTGGTAGAGGAGGCAGATTTGGAGCGAGGGGAGTTTGGTGGGGTGTAGGGCTGGAGGAGAAGGGTGTCTGGTCGTTTCCCCAACTCTCTGATGTCAGCCTCACCGGTTGCGTCTGTGCACCTCTGTGCCTGCGTTCTTCCATTGGGTGTTGAGCCGCCGCTGGAAACCAACATTCGATCCCAGCTTCGGGGGTTATACACGGATGCAGAGATCCCGTGCTCCAGCAGGAGGCGCACCAGGCCAAAAGAGGTGCTGGTGGTCTTGGTGGAGTCTCTGAGATTTGTGGAGGACTCGGCCAAGGCCAGAGACAGGGAGAGGCGACGTGGGGTGCAGCAGGGGGTGTAGGAGGGTGTGGATGGTGCAGAGAAGGGTATCGGAGAGGAAGGAGTGGGGCTGCCGATATGAGCACTGCTGTAACAAGACGTTATAGCTGGGCTGAAGATGTAGGGGTGAAGACATAGGAGGAGGTGGTGGAGCAATGAAAGAGGGAAGAGGAAATGGGAAAGTGAAGGAGAAGAAGGAAGGTGATATTGGTTGTGCAAAGAGAAACAGAAAGGGAGCAGAAAAGACAAAGGTGCTCGTGAGTTATTAAGTTTGAACACTTTCAGCAACAAATCATTAAAACCTGCAGGTAACACCAGTTAATTAAAACATCTCATAACAGTGAAGAATTGATCCTCTTGTCTGGCACAACTGAGATGTGTTAATGGGCATTCACAATCATCAGCCTCATAACAACAGCGATACAACCACACTGTTACCTGTTACAGATTAGTCACTTAAATCCACAGTAAGTAATTTTTAGGCTCTGATGTAGCAATAGGATGAAAATGTAACTCTCAACTTCATGTCATGTTCAGTTTGCACCAAATGTTGTTTCAAAGATCCATTTCCATGCACAAATCCTAACAAAGGTTGTTGTTATTATAGATGCAATGTACAGGTCAACAATTCTGTGACTGTTTTGTTTGTTTAAGAAAAAGTCCTTATGTTATTCTGTTTAATACACTGCACTCCCATGCATTTCCTCACCCACGTGCACTCAATGGGTCTGCTCTACTCCAGCCATGACAACCATGTGATACAACTCCACCTCCTCTTCCTCATCACATGACCTGCCAGGGCCAATCAGACAGTAGGGACATGAAGCGTATGAAGCTGTGGTGTCTAAGTAAAGTGGACTGGGACAAAACTGGGAAGTTGCCACTCGGTGGAGAAGCAGCTGTTTGATTTACATTCTGTTAAACCTGTAGGTCCTTATTAAGTTTCTAGTGAATAGGTGATGAATGGAAAGTGAGAAAACTCACTGGCTGCCATCATGTGTTCATAGTAGTTCACAACACCGTCAAGCATCAGTTGTACACAGTATTTACTAATGGTAAAAGAAGAAAAAAGTAAATTACATGTTTACCTTGGGGACACTGAGGTAATCTGATCAGAGGGATGGAGAATCCTGCAGGTGGTGAAGGTGTATGTGGAGCTTGTATGGGACATGCACTTCCCTGGGAAATTAACTACACAGATGGAGAAAGTTGGGGAGTAGAACAGAAGGAAAGACCATTAGTTTTCATATAAAAAGTACCAAAGAACACTGCAAAGACATTGGACACAACAAAGAGGGAAAGGTCAGCCATTATTAAAGTACCAAGTAATAAAGCCCCAAGAAAAGAACCAGCTTCCATTTGCTAAATTCACATACAAAAATGTCAGTTAGGCGTGTAAGCCGCTAGATATTTTCATTTTTCACTATTGGAAATTTACCTGCAAAATTTCACAGCACAACATGTTAACTGTAAATGTTGCTTTATTGTATGAATTATATGATTGATATGTTTTTGAATGATGGTGATGGTTACTGTACCTGAAAGCAAAATTACTAATCTCTATGTAGTTTCAATAACATGTAAACTATAATCCCGCTGGAGAAGAGAATAAATAACTGTTTCAAAATCAAGCACACAAGTGATATTGTGGGTACAGTTCTGACTATCAGAAAAAAAACAATAGCAATCCTAGTTAGCGTGGTGTGGTCCTAACTACGTTTGTTATCTCTTAATTGTGATTTCTTCACCGCTGAAACCAGCAATACTGCGAAATACACAGAAAAGATGCTGACAACAAAGAAAATGTAGCTGACAGATTGAAAATGCAAAAGTGCGGCAGTGAAAGAAAGCATGAGGGGAGATGTGAGAGGAAATAAAATAAAGAACAAAAAATATATACATGTACTCAGTTTTGTTGGGGTGCGATGGCTGCTCACACACGGTCTGCCTGTGGGATGGGTGGGTGTAGGGATGTGTAAACATAATCATGCAGGAAGGGATGTCAGAAAAATGTCCAAACATTGCCTTCCCAATCCCGCACCCTCCCACCCCCCTTTTCCCCATGCTCCAGGGTTACACAGGGAGGGTGGAAGCTGTGCTGTGACCCCCGGTTAAGAGGCTCCCTCACCAGGCAAGTGATCCACTGTGGCAGGCTGCAAGGCCTGAAGCTCCTTGAGGACCACGTGCCCGTTCATCACCTCAGAAGAAGAGGAGAGAGGAGCGGAGAGGGCCGGGTTGGATAGGGAAAGAGGCAAGTCTCCAACATGTCCATCTTTTCCTTGAACTGCTTCTTTAGACCCACACATTTCACCGTACATTGTTTCTGATTGGCAAATGTCACTGACGTTGCCATTTTTCTTGCAGCAGACAGAGGGCGTGGAGGTGAAGTTAGGCTGATCCAAAGGAGCCGTGCTTTTTTCTGACACGCCAAGAAACGAGTCGCATAAGAACTCATCCTCCTCCGGTTGGTCCAGTTGCCAGCTCTCTTCCTGTCCCTGCTCGTGTGCTAAAGAGCGGAAGCCCTTCGTGACCACACCGGGCCGATGATCCAGCAGAGCGCCCATGTGGGGTTGAGCCAGCTGCTGCCATGCATGGAGTGTAGCAGAGCCTAGACAAAAACAGAGGAAGGTAGAGATGTTAACAACACATACACACACAGTGCATATTCAAATATATACATATTTAAATTTTTGGTGACGCATACGAAAATTATGAAACAGAATATTCTCAGAATGTGTGTACCATCTGTCTTAAAGCAATGATATACTAACAATGGAGGAAAAAAAGATATAATATAAAAGATATACCGGTAATATTCCATTCACATGTGAGACTGTTCAGACCATCAATTTAAAATGCTATAACTTTCTTTATTAATAAATAAGTAGCTGTTTCATTTGCTCACATTTATTTTCTTATTTAAATTGCTTATGAGTAACAGAATGAATTATTAACATGCGTACTTGCCCAAAAGCACACTTCTGTATTCAGTGACTGATCTACATTCAGCAAACTTAATAACGCTTTCCAGCCTGAATCACACCAGCCTCTATGAATCCCATCTTAGACAGAGGCATCGCACTGTACATCTTATAGCAGGATCATACCCTGCATCCAGAAGAGAACATACTGTACAGGATGCAGTCATACTGACGTTATGCCTGCTTTTAATGTGCAGGCATAATGTGCTGCTATACTGTACATACAACAGAAACATTGATCATCAAGCACACAGTAGAGGCACATACGTGCACACACTGCAGTGTCACAGACATGCCACAGTAGGCGTCGCATCAGTACACTTTGTACCACAGGATCCTTGCCCCTACTAAATTGGTTTCATTAAATGTTCAGGAAAATATAGATTTGTCATATCCTGCTTTTAGGTCCTTGCAGGGATGTCAGGGCGACAACACAAGAAGAATGAGGGCGAAAGGGGAAGATGAGAAAATTAGTATTAGATTTTATTCAAGAACAGACAAGTTGAACAGAAAATGTAAGTCAAAGGAAAAAAACAGGAAAAGGTGAACAAAAGAGAAGTGAAAAAGGTGGATAATACATATAGTGAAATATATATCGAGCATGTGAATGTATTTTCAGAAATCTGGGCTAGTGTTTACGTTGTATATTACAAGTCTAACGTGAGTAGACTTTGCCATTTTATAATCTATCAGCAGATCATTATTATAGGTGCATTTACTAACGTTGAGACGTTTTACACCGTTTGTACACTAGATGGTGCTGCGAAACAGGACAAAAAGGTCTACATACATGTATATCAATAAAATTACAAGGCTTAATGTTTAAGGTGCTTCAGGTATATGTATTAAAGGTTTTTCATTGATACACTCCTTGCTCTATGTCTATAGTATAATAGTATAATGGCACTACTGTGTGAATAAATATCCAAGCTATTAACAATTCAACTGTACAAACCCAACAATCTGTAATAAAAATATAGAAATGATGTTATGATTTTTAGATTAATTTAAAAGCAGGGCACCCTGAAAGATACAGTGAGTGTAATTTAAAATACTACATACTGTGTCACTCAAATATGTAACAAGCTCACTTGAATTGTACCACTAGGACACATGCATTGTTCTCACTATGTATTTCATGCAATGTGTAGCCCTTCATGTTATGATATTTACGCTGACGTTGCTTTGTGAAATATTAAATATTTAGCAACGTAGGTGCCGTTGATCAAACCAGCAGCACACAGCTGATGTCTGTTATTCTATATTTCAAACCAGCAACACGGTTGTGTATGTCTGAAGTAAAAAGAGTGCTGCGGACTCATGCAGCCTCCATGTTGTTCTAACGCCTGCAGCAGGCCTGTGACTAATGTGAACGGGGCTCTGAGGTGTGAGCTCGACAGGCTGCTCAGCTCCAGCGAACTGGAGCTTCTCCACAGGGTCGTAAGATCCTGTGAGGCGTTCAGGAAGACTTCAGACTGACCACTGTTTAGAAAAATCAGATACTGATTCTGTTGCTGGTTCTGAAATGCTTGGCTGTGGTTGTGTCTTTGTCGTCGACAGACGCCGTTATAACGTTGTTGCGAATGGACCGGAGTAGGATTTGATTTCTGTGCAAGATTCTGAGTTCGATTCTGTTTGTTGTGCAAATGTGCCTGAACATTGTGATTGTGATTCTCTTTATCATAAGCTGAAGGATTAGAGGCTGTGTGACTCTGAGAGGAACCATCACCTTCTAGTGGCTTTACAATCTGCAGCTTCTCTGGCAGGTAGGATCTGGCCATGAAGGAGTATCCCGACCACACACTTCCAAAGGATGGATGCGAGCACAGTGAATACAGGCTCTCAGTCGGGGTCCCGGGGCCTCCGCTACTCTCCCCACCTCCCTTTTCCTCCTCCTTTGCCAGGTAGGCCAGCTTTCGCTCCCTCTCCTCCTCTAAAAAGCGTTTTTCTGAGAGGTAGTTGTCGCGGCGGAGGGACAGACGCCGCAGGGCTGCCTCCAAGTCCCTGCTGCCTGGTGTCCCTGGTGTTCCGGGGGGGCGCTTGTTCGAGTCCTCTGACCTGAAGCAGGAGACACATTTAGTTACGTTTCAAAAGACTTTAGTCTGTCTCTCTATTTTTATTTTGTAAAGATCAAAGTGGCTGCGTTGAAGATCGATGATCATCATACACCTATGCTGCTTATCCTGAAACTTTCTGTTAGTGTACTTGGTTCCTGGTGACTATCCTGTCATCTAGCCTGCAATAGCAAAGGAATAAATAGTAAGTAAAGAAAACTAAGTAACTACAAAAGACTTTACGTGAAGGAGAACCCAAATTGAAAAAACTCAAATGTGTGTTGCAAACTCTTCATACCCATCATCTGAACTCTCCAGGATGCTGCTCGTCCTGTTGTCCAGGATGATTCCACTTCCCGTCTCACTACCATAAATGGAGTTTGAGCGAGGAGTGCCCACTCTGGTTGAGTGCCCTGAGGTGAGGCATGATGTCTGATTGGAGCCTGGGATGTTGAGAGGGGAGGGTGCTAGTGACGAACGCTGCTGACGCATCAGGTTGAGGTTTTTCACTGTTTGGAACACTCGCTTTGGGTGAAGTCTGCAGAGACATGATGGAGTGAACATCAAACGTTGGATGAATATTATTATTTTAGTCCAAGTCATTCTTTAGTTTTAGTTTTATATTGATTTTGAGTTTATTGTGAGGCAGTTTTTTTTATTATTGAACGTACCTCTGCTCTTCTATTTCTGGATCATCCATCTGCAGTTCTTTCCTCATGGTTCCCTCTATTTCTGCTGCCAGAGAGTCCTGGAGAAGGAGACAGACAAGATCATGACTGACAGCACTGACAACACTTACTCTGGATCTCCAGTAAAAAACTGCTTTTTCATAGATTTTTTTTGTTACATTTGCGACGACAAGACAAAGAACAAAGATGTCGCCCCACTGGAGCCCTCCCCCCTGCTCCTCTGCTGTCCCTCACTCACCATCGGGAACAAGCCCAGCGAGTGGAAACGCCTCGGCGTGCTGAGTGGTAGATTTTTATTTCTCAGGTTCTTCAGTTCCTCCTGAGCTTCATGAA
This sequence comes from Trinectes maculatus, assembly GCA_016785345.1. Lineage (NCBI taxonomy): Eukaryota > Metazoa > Chordata > Actinopteri > Pleuronectiformes > Achiridae > Trinectes > Trinectes maculatus. The sequence continues at coordinate 152,266 of JAFBJQ010000105.1, forward strand.
GCATCTCCATACACTCTGCATACTTATCTTGTAACTCCCTCAGCTGAAAGCACATGGAGAAAAAAGTGGCTTATTGTGAGGTGATAGTGTAATAAGTTTGAGAAGCCTCGTAATTTAATTACTGAGCCACATAATTGTAGTATCATTGCTGAATGAAGGTTGAAAATGTGTTTGATGAGTTTTATATTGACAGAACATTATTTGCTGTTCAAAGGATGCTCTAATGCAGTGGATCCTGGACTAGTAATAGTGTGTTGGAGGAGGCTGCTACAATGATCGACTTACTTCTGCTGTGAGTTGTCGCTGGGCGTCCTTGGCTGCTGCTAAGTGCTGAGTCAGCTCCTCATTCTCCACAGCATACTGCAATGACCCCAGAAAAAAAACAAACTGGTGTGTAAATACAATATACAGTCTTTACTTCATTGCACACACAGAGCATGCATAAATTCAATAAATAAACATAAGCTACCAATGCTACCTGTTCCTCACACAGTGACAGTATATTCTGTAGTATATATATTGGGAGTTTTCATACCAGCTTGGCCTTCTTCTGTAGGTCTACTATCTGGGAGAGGAGGTGTGTGATCTCCTCCTGCTGTCTGGAGGCGTCTTCAGTCTTCCTGGCCAGTTCTTCAGCCAGAGAGGAAATCTGCACGTTGGCATCACCTGGGAACGAGAACGGGAGCCTCAGCAAAAGTAAGAATCTGCAAACAAAGCTGCTTCTTTGCTGCCTCAATGCATTAGTTAGAGTGAGAAGGTGATTTACATCACAGTTGAGCATCATGACCGCAGTGTGTCAAGTACTCACGCAGTTCTTTGACACAGTCATTGACAAGTTGTTGTTCTTTCTCCTCGTAGGAGATAGTTTCTGTCTCCAAATGACTGGCCTGAACAGAAAAAAATACACAGACATTACTAATCCGTGCCAGAGATGCTGAATTTCTTATGAAAACAAACAGTATCGCTTCCAACAAAAACAGTCACAGACAATTTCTGAGACCCAACAGTTACTCTACTTATACGGTATCAACCGAAAATGAGTTTGGGAAATTATACAGTATTATGAGGAGTATGATTCTTGGTTTAAAATTTGGTATTGCATATTTTAAGGATAGATATTTTATATATTTTAAACAACCTGCAAGTAATTGTACTTAGGCTTGCAAGTGATGCAAATTGTATTAATGCAGCTGTTAATACAGATTTTTTAATGTGAAACATGGGAAACGTGTACCTCAGATCGCAGTGATTTGTTTTCCTCCTCCAACTCTTTGAGTTTCTTCTGCAGCGAGTCCAGGGGGAATAAAGTTGGAGTTGACGCTGTTGTTTCACTGGAACGCACACTGAAAGATCACAAACAGACACACAAACAAAAACAGTTCAGCTCTATTAGTTCATTTCATATAACAGTCACAATTTACCCATTTGACAGTGACTGATCTTATAAATAACTCTGCTGCCTGACGTTAGTGGAACATAAATAACACTCCTCATTTTTTGTGTTGTTGTTGTTGTTGTTGAATTATGTTATGTAATTACATTGCATAAAATTATATCAGGAAGGAGATTGTAGTGTAAATGTGTAATGTGAATGTAGTGGACATACGGTGTGGAGGTGGTAGACTCTCCCTCACTTTCCTCAGCAGCACTTGTGTAGAACTGCAACAGCTCATCTTTCATGGACAAGTCATGACGCAGCTGAGACACCTGTGTGTGTGTGTGTGGTAATACAGCATGCACATGTAGAAAGAGGATGGTAAATACAAGAAGAGATGTGTATGTTGATGTTATAAAACACAATGAAAAGTATGATCACAATCAAATACAGTTCATCAAACGTATACGCTCAGACGCCCTCACTGTACCTCCTCTCGTATCAGCTCGACTTGCTCCTCCAGCACTTCATTTCTCTCGCTGAGGGCTTTGTTTTTCTTCAGCAGCGATTGTCCAATGCGAGCGGCTAACTCCAAGTCACGCTCTTTCTGCACAGAGCCAAAGTTTTGTTTTGTGTGCAAACAGGAAATTACAACCATCACAAATATGAAATTAATAATTCAACAGTTTGGGACAGTGTTCTTTTTGTTACATAAGAAAAAGTGAGTGAAAAATGAAAAAAAATGTTCTTTTTAAAATGAGGGCAGTTCATATTTGTCCTCTCAAAATAAATGTACATGAAGAACAAAACAGAAGCTAGTTAAAAATGTCAGGGTTGACTCACAGACACTTCAACCAGGAAGAAATGTGTTTAGTCAACACTCGAACATCACGGTTCATTTAACAATTTAACAACACTATTTTCTCTTCACTCTTTTCATTTATGACGTCATCAAAGTTCCTCACAATTACTGTCCTGCTGATTCTTTAGTCTGACATTGACTGAGCCTGTGATGTGCGTCAGTCAGATTTGAATATCAGCTGGTGGAAACAAACTTTAATCAATAACCTCATAAAGCAACATGTGTTTAGATGACTGGTCCCACAGTATAATATACCTGCATTATAACATCTCACAGTGTGTCTGTCTAAACTGAGGTCCACTGGAAGTGAATTCATTTGACATGATCTCACCTCTTCGAGCAGTCGAGTGACGGCATCAATGTCGCTGTAGGTCTTCGTCATCTGGCCCACTCTGTCAGCACACAATACTGCAGAGACAGACAGAATAACACAACAACAGTCTCAATAAGAAATCATGATCGTGTAGCTTTTATTAAATCTGTAAGCATCAAACATTTAGTCCAAGTAAAGTTGCATGACCACAAAAGGGGGTAATAGATGGAAATATTTCCATCCTTAACTACAGTCTGTCAAAAAATAATAATACTGTATAAGACAGAGTAAGACAAAATTAATGTTTGACTTTGTGCCTATTCATCATATATTTACTGCACTCCACCCTTTCTAATGAGGTGGACTGCAAGTCAACTGATGACCTACCTTTAGAAGACTCAAGTGTTATAAGCATAATATTGTCATTGTTTCTCACATACAATACAAAAAAAATGTTGGAATTCATACAAAAACATCTTGATTGACAAATGATGACAATGATCCATTGTTCACCCGTCTCATTTCCCTCTCCCCTCGTATCAAGTTTTAAATCCATGAGTCAAATGACAGCATATTTCTAAGATGTTCACACCCACACTGTACTCGCACACTCCTTAACAGACTCACAGGACCACTATTCATTAGCCTTAGTCTTGATCAAGGAAAGATAAGTTACTGACGTGAAAAGGGGCCACACCCCACCCACTAATATTTCAGCTACAGCAGAGCAAGTTCATTCTTAGCTCCTTCCATCCTTATACAAACCTTTAAGCACTGAGTGATAACATTTTCTCTCCTGAGTGAAATAATTATTTACCTCCAAAGTGAAAAGTCATACAGGATCTCAGTGCCAGAATACCTGACCTCCAACACTGTGAGCCTGTGGCTCAGAAAAAAACCTGAGTGTAATTGGTTGTAAGATTTATTTTTAATGTGAGTCTTGGTTCATTAGAACATTTGGTACCCAATTAGAGTTTTAGTGTCAACACATATTGTAAATACTGCAAGTATGTGATACCTGACATATATTTATATTATATGTTATGCACGCAAAGGAATAGTCAGATAATATGATACATGACATCAAAACATGACTATTTCAATACCCACACTAATAAAATTGGACTTTGGGTTGGACGGGGAAAACACCCTGCAAAGTACAAACACAATATTGCCTTAGGATGTAAAGTGGAGTTGGTCAATGCAAATAAATCTAATGATCATATTTTCACTCATTACAGGAAGTGTATGGCTGCTGAAAACACAGAGACAAAACCTCAGCTGGCTATGCTGTAGGTAAGGACATTTCCCCCCATGATCATAATCGTTCATCATTAAAGAACAGAAATAGCATGCTGCTGTTGTTGGATGTATGTTATGCATAAACACGCTAAGATCCAAGAGATGAACCGATTGACAGAGTCAATTTTAAGACAAACTGATCACCAAGACTAAAGACAAGTTATAAATGCAGTGCCTATTGGTCTGCATGTTATTATGGGTTGTTCCTGTGGGGAAATATTTTGCCTGACAAACAGAACACATGTACATGCACACACCAAAATATGCATCTGCTCTCAGGCCTGTAATGAGATTATGCACTTGATAACACAAGGTGCAGTTAGTTAATGTGTCATACTTTCCATGGTACCTCTCCACCCTGGTCATATAATTAAGGTGTATGTAGTGACATAAAAAAAAACACACCAAAATATGCACACAATGGCAGGCATCTGACAATCAAGGTCAGCTGAATCAGCACAATGTAGCAAACATCATGGTCGAGAGAAAGGCTCTATTCTGGAAAGACAGGCGGTTGGTTGACTGCAAATGACAACACTTCTGGGATCTCAGCCAGGCAGCCACTCAACACCGTGTATAAAACTCCACATAGTGTGAACACTTATCACAGTGACTAAGAAAAGTGGAGGGATTTCCTCAACGGCGAGCATGTTACACGTCTTTAAGAATTTACTTTTTAATCCATTCAGTTATAAACTGGGTGGTGAAGGAAAAGCAGCTCTGGCCAGTTCTGTCAGAGGAGATGTAACCTAACACTGGAAGGTGATCATGGGGTTTTCTTGGTGTTTTTTATTGAGGGCAGGTAACATTAGACAGAAGCTTCCTTTCCTTCTTTGTGAGACGAGGGATACAGAAGGGAAAAATATTTAAGTCATGTGTACATCAGGTGTTGATACACATCAGAACAGACTGCAGAGATAGAGGGCTTTAAATTGAAGTGTAATTAAAGCTGAGTATGAAGCTATTCGCGGACTGTTGTGATCTGTCCGTCCGCATCGCAGCATGTGGCCTGAGACAGCCACAAGTCTAAAGATACAGTCAGCCTCATAATCCTGGCTGCTACTGGGCAACAGACAACACACAGGTTCAAGGACAACAAACAAGCACCATGACAATAGTCTGAAAGAGAAAGTTGACCCTCGTCGAAACAACTCTTAAAATGAAACCATTTCCTAATTGGACCTGAATGATACTTATCTTTATTGCGCCTATAAATAATGTTAGTTTTTAACTAATTTTCTCCTCTATATACGTAAATATTTTATAATAAAAGCGCATCGACTCTGTCCATGCTTCACAATAGACAATTAGTTTATGTATTCATCTCAGTTAAAAGCATGGGGCATGGATCATGGTGGCACAATCTGAGAGCGCCAAGCCCATATTTGAACAAGTCAAATCAGCAGGCAAATGAACCACACTGCTGAGAGTAGATAAACAACACTCAGAAGAAATACTGCGCCTGCAGGATGAAGCCATACGTGTTACAAATAATAATTACCCCCTAACAACTGAAAAATAATAATAAAACTACCACAAAGGGCAGAGTAGTAGTAGTGCACTACCTTCACACAACACCTGTTGCTCCTCATCCATCTCCTCTTCCTCCTCCTGCTCTGTGTTTCCACAACTGGGAAGACAGACATACTCTTCCTCCTTTTCCACATTCTCCTCTTCTTCCTCCTGCTCTGTGCTGCCATTACTGGGTAGACAATTATAATCCTCATCCTCCTGGTAGGAATAGTCCAGCTCATCCTCAGCAGATGGAAACAGTGCCATTCCACACTGCGGCACTACGGCTGACCAGTAAATAGCAAAGCCTGTAGGTGCAACGCCATGGCTCCTACCTGCGTCTGTGTTTGTTATCAATCTATGAATCAATACCTGCTCTGGGTGTGCCTTGATGTTAAAGTACAGATCAAAGTGTATACAGCGTATGTAGTGTGTTTCCCTGTGTAGCCACCAAGCAGTGTCTGTATATGTTTCTAAGCGCGTGTGTGTATCATCTGTCTGCTGTGGTTACTCTGTGACTTGACCAGATAACTCCCCTGACTCCTCCCCTCCTTCTCTGTGACTGGTCGGTGAATGGCCTACTCTACTTTAGCACATACAGGGGTGAACACTGTCGCGGGCACACACACACACACACACACACACACACACACACACACACACACACACACCAATCTCATAATCTGTAATATTAATCTTTATCCCTGTAATCCTCAGATATTCACCTCCCTCAATCCAATCTTTTCCATTTCCATAGGTTTGTTCCAGAAACCGACGCAATTAAAGAGCAGCTGAATGAGACACCGGTTTCCCAGGTGAGTCTCAAGTTCAAACTAAGTAGCATCCTCACCTATCTACCCCTCAGGTAAAAATCCATTGGTACAGTCTGTTCAGCCTCCATGGTGACAGAGCAGAGGGAACAATAAGACATACACCTGTTTCCAGGGTGGGGCCAGACACAGTGGAACCTCCCAGGTGAATGTTTTTACAGATATTTACCAGGAAGGAAGAGGAAGGTGAGCTCCAGTAGTCACGGTGCCAAAGCTAGTTACATTTACACAATGGACTAATTGTTGGGTTAAAAACATTTAGCAGATGATATTCTCTGTACATATATTTGTTGTATGTTATAACTATCCTTGTTACTAAAGTGGGACCTGTTGCTGCAAGGTTTTCTGCTCATTAGTCAATGCCCATGTGCTATAATTACTAATAATGACACGTCTGGAAAACTGATGCCAGCTGAGTACTGTCCTGCACACTCGAGTAACTTCACTCAATGGCCGTATGGACGCAAAGCTGCAGGCAACAAAGGAGTCCGAACAAAAAGTGTTTTCTCACCCCCATTACTTTTCTGGTCACATTCACTCTTTACACCCCAATAATTCTTTTTACAGCCGTGCCCCCCTCCCTTTTTTAACCCCCCATCATCACACAGTTTTGGAAAGTTTAACTAGAACCTTGACAAAACCAGGATATTCAGCAGCTTGAAAGATGCCTGGTCATTGCTAAGCTTTAATCACCCAGGCCTTTTCAGTCTCTCCCTTGCTATTTCCTGCAGCAACATAATCAACAAAGAATCAACCAAAAACAAACAAACTTCTTTCCACTTTGTCTCCCCAAACTATTCGACCGATTGGGCCACACTAATTATTAGCTTGCAATGGTTCTGACAGTTTCTAAAACACATTAAAAGCTGACACAAAAACTTAGGATGTGTCCCACCATCATGATTCTTCCTGAAATGATCCCTTTATCCTGTCACATCCCCTCTGAAAGTACAGTGTGCCCTGTTTCTCAGTGCCAGGCCTCTGACCTGGTCACCCTCTGTTCATCCAGCCATTTGTTTCCAAAGTGCCAAAGAAGATTTGGCAGACCGATATTGACAGGAGCAGCATGCAAATCTCCGGGCTAAATATAAGCCAACCTACTTCCACATCCTCGCTTGCATATCGCAGAATAAAACCAACCAGCTGCTTTCTATTCCTGCCTCCACTCTCCAAGAGAAGCTGTGTCGGAAAACCTGTGCACTCCCACTCATTTAGTCATTTATTCAGTATTTATGCAGCAAACAGAAAAACCTATTGTCTGTGTATAGAAGGAAAAAAATCTCTCTACAGGATTAAATAACCAAAGACTGGGAACCAAACCATGTCTGGCCACCCTAGTAATATAGCTGTTTAAGCTGAGGAGATACTGAGCTGCCTCAAACTGTTATGTAATCACTTCACACAGTATCCCTGACAATGTAGTATTGTCAGGGATATTGTCATATTGTCCTCCTCCATCCACAGACAATACTTACATGTTAACAAAAAACATTACATAATCCATTCAAACTGGCCACATTAAAAGCAAATATCACAAGTGATAGGCTGCATTAAAAATACCATAAAGGCATGGAGCATAACAAGCAGTGCTATAAGTGACAGGAAGACAAAGACCATGACGAGAGAGAAGAAGCAATGGCAGAAAAATACAGAGAGAGGAGACATGAAGCGCAGTGTCTAAAGGCTGGTAATAAAACCCCACTGATATAACCTGCTGTTAGTCACACACGTCACATAACCTGCTGCTGTACAGTGTGTATGTGTGTGTGTGTGGAACAATCTGCAGAGAGTTACAACTCTCCCAGGTCACCGGTTATTATTGCAGCTGCTTTCTACGATTTCCAAATTAAATTAAATAATAGACACACGCATCTATTCTGAAAATATTTTGCCTCCTGTGATTTCTATTCTTCTCTCTTACAGCAGCTGTTATAAATAGTCCTAATCCAGACAGGAGCCATGACTAAACCCAGTCCCACGTCCTACACCTACACCCACAGCCACTCATATAAACTGCCACAAAGCACCTGTTACAACACCTACTGCACAGCACCTGCTGTATCCAGCAGCCTCTGTGTGAATATACAGTCCACAGCATCACGTTGTCTGGGTTGTTTTTATGGAAAACTATTAGAACCACCTTAACACTGCCGCCACTTCTCTTCAGTCCAACCTCAGCCTCGTCACAGGCATAAAACCAGTGGTTATCAAAACACTGTTCCAACACATAACGTGTTCATGCCCCCCCCCCCCAATCGACCTCTTACAATTTTTAACTATTGTTTACAACTGACTTAGAAGAAAGAAATTTGTCCGGTTAAGTTTATTTCACTTTATATATAACTACATCACATAAAGTCTGAGATATGGATCTGATGCAGTGAACAGCTGAACAGTGAACAGGTGAATTGTAGCTTCTGAGCAGTTCTTGTGGGTAGTTGTAGGTATTTCTGCACCACGTCTCCAGCCAGCAGTGTGACTGTTCAAAAAGCCACATGTTATTGCATGTAACTGCAGCAGACTGTTTGTTGCCTTACCATCAGTACACTCTTCATAGTACCAGTCCAGTTCATAGTAGTCTGCCTTGACAAACCTCTGGCCTCGTCTCTTCATCCTCACTGCTCTGACACACAGATGTGTTGTTGCCAGTGGCCCAGCATAAAGAGCTGTCGCATCTCATCCATTGGTCAGTCAGTCAGTCCCAAGTCCTGCTATCCCAGCATGCTTAGCAGTTCCCAGCTGGCCCTCAGTCATTGTTGGTGAGAGTCTCCCCGGGCTCATCATATGTCCTTTCTGTGCCTCTCTCATTAGCAGCAAACTGTCAGCGTATGATCTGTAGTGACGCTGATGCCATTTTTGCCATCATCCCACAGAACTCGCGTCATCAGACCAAAAAGGTCAGTTTATTGTCCTTTGTCGATGAGGAAGTCCTCACAGTTTCAGACCAAACTGCCATCTTTATCCAGTCTTTATCTTTTTCTGTCCATCAGTTTGCCTCACTCACTCCAAAGCTTCTGTGCCGTCCACATCCAATAACAGCTTCATGTCAATTTAGGCTCCTGTGAGCATGTCCTCTGTCCCAGTCCATCTGAGGTCAAACGTCTTCCCTTTTGTAACATCCCTTGCTCAGTGACAGCAGAACCACTACACATGGACATCTCTAACAATGACTCAACACAGAGATACAGAGAGTGAGCGAGCGGCAGCAGCAGCAGCAGTCACGGGTTTTGCAGCAGAAGTGATGAAACTCATGACATAAGTGGGGTGGGGTTTAGTGAAAGACTGCAGCCAATCACATAGAGCAGAATCCCCAGCTTAATCCCACCCTCCATTCCTATGTCAGCATCACTCCCTCCTCTCCCCTACTTCGTCCTTCTGCGTGGTTGCTATAGTAACAGGCTCAGACTCCAAGGCTGAGCAGCATGTAAAGGCCCGTGAGTAGGAACAAGTGCTGTGTTGGAAGAGGTGACGTGGCAAACCCAAAATGAATGAACATAATGGGTGTTCAGTGATTGGTTGTTTTAGTTGGGGAGTGATGAAACGTGTGCAGTGAATAGGAGACATGAGTGAGAGAGCATGAGTCTCATCAGGGCAAAACCAAAAAGCATAAGACAAAATATTATTCTCCCTTTCAATTATATTATGTTCAAATGCAATGTCAGTCTCCCTCGAGGTGCAATCGCAGGCTGATACTACATGTTGTGTTAAAAAACACTCTAGTTTAACACTCTCAAATGTTTATAGGACGGATCTAACAGAAAGGCGTGAATAAATAAATAATTACTCTTAATGATGGTTTCTATGTTTTTGAGAGAAAATGTCTGTTGGACTCAATACAACTCAAGTTAAAGAGATTTATGATCAGGACGAAATCAGTATAACAATCAATGACCTCTGTGAGGTAAACAGATGACGCTCACTACTCATCCATCTTGAGCCTTAAGGAGTCAATATCTGTCCATCTGTCTAAGGTAATAATAGGGATTAATGAAATGACACAGTCAAATATTTAGTTAAACTCCCCTTGCAGAAGATCCTTTACTGTTTCTTACATAACGTGGCCTTGTCATTGCCTCTTAGCCTGGCTGGCTGTGATCAGTGTCAAGGTTAAGGTGTCCATGTGAGCATGGAGCGTTGAGGTAAAGTTACACTTCCTAGTAACGGCTTTTTCTCAGACTCTCGATGTATTTTTAGAACCTGAGTTAGCCTGAGTCACTCTTCAAGCAGACATGAATTACAGCTAAATTATTGATGGTGGAAAAAAAAAAAAAACAATCTGTCAGTGGTCTGCCACGTGCTTTCTGCAGTGTGCATGTGTTTCATGTCGAGTCTGCTTATTTGCTTCTGGTTTTGTGCAAATGAGTGTGTGGTTTATCGCTGCATAGACACATGCTCGAACGACTGAGATAAAGCAAAACATCAACACGTAGCAGGTACTTTTGTTGCCATCACACCCACACTGTGCTGGGCAGATGGCCTTCTCTCCCTCTGCTTCTCCCTTTCTGATTCCTGCTCATTCAAGGTCATGAATGTTAAACCTCTCACCTCTCGATCTGAAATCTTAATTGTCTCTTAGGTCTCATTTTCTCTCCCGAGTGTGCGACTTAGTTTGTTATAATAGTTTGTTGTTAATATTGTAACATGGACATTTCAGGGATGTTACCATGAAGATATGGTGCGACGTATAAGAGTAACTTACAGAAGTATTTGAGCGTCTCTTCTATCTGTTCAGTGGTCAGGTCGATGGCAGAGTCAGGGTCCACCAGTGGCGTGTGCAGCCAATCATCCTGCTCATAGCCGAAGATGGTGTCGGCCCTCAGCTTGTAGACTGGCAGCTGCTCCTCCAATAAGCTGATAATCTCAAGCTCTGGCAAATCAGTACTGTTACACACATCTGCAGAGAGAGAAAAAATTACGTTGTTTAGTATTTTTTCTTTTCTTTGACAATAATAATGATTTGCTTATTGGCAGTGGATAAGAATAATGCAGCCATCAGCAGGGACATACAGTAGGTTGGTGACTAGCACTGTGCCAGTGTCACTTTTAATAAATTCAATAACACAGATAATCGCTTTTCTTTGAATCCTGAGATGATTCAGCCCTTTATTTGAACTGAACGTACAGGGCGCCCTCTAGTGGATAACTCTCTGGATTCTCATTCAACTGTTTTGTAACAGGAGCCCAACTGGGGATTAGGTTCATTTATATGCATTTACAGGCTCAGTAAAAGGACATTAAATGTTTACTTGGGGTAGAATTGTAATGCAACAGTATCCAAAACCCAACTTGTCTGTTCTCCTTTGTTCACAAATTTATAGACGTACATTTGTCTAAGAAAACCATGTGAATAAAAACATGTGTCAACATGTCAACACAAATAAATGCACAGTTTCAAACACAATCAGATAAAAGGTAATGACAGTGTACTATACAGCCAACAACTTTTTCCTGACTGGATAAGAATGATTTACTTTTTATGAGACATGATGGACAAACAGAGCCATGAGCTCACAGTCAACAACCTTTAACTTCAAACCGCTGAGTCGACCAGAAAGACAGTTTTCTGTGCCGCCGCGGAAAAACGGAATAATCTTACCTAAGCTCTCAGCTATGTGCCTCACTGGTTACACATCAGGTCAGTGTGCTATTAAAAGAGGACTCTATTAGAGAGCAGAGTGTGTCTGCGTTCATGTTTCAGTCCTGGTCTGTGCAGATGTGTCAGACAGAGGCGCTCTGAAACAGAATGAGAGTTAACGTGCCGCCGCCCTCTATTTCTGCTTCTCATCTGCTGTCCTCTCTCTCTCTGTCCATCTCTGTCCCTCAAACAATGCTGTCTCTCACAGTTTGCTGGTCCACACTGAATGACTGACTGTGCTGAAAAAGGGAACACACTCACACACGCACGCACAGACAGAGCAGCTGGGGAACCGTTCAGCAGGCACAGCCAGTAAGGTTTTCAAGTCTATAATTTTTACACTATTGACTAATGATAATAGGATGATTTTGAAGAACACCACCAAAATGTCATTAAAAATTTAAATAAAATAACTACGATATTTATTGTATTTTTAAACACACCTGTAAAGTACATAAATGTAACTAACCAACGAACTAACCATAAAATTACTAATAGTATTCAAACAAGCCTGATTCAGAGGGAAATGTTGCTACTTAATTAATAATAATTAATAATTCCTTTCAGTACTGATATGAAATATGACCTGTACACTTGACCTACTAAGATATCCTCATCCGATCGGACATGGATGAGGATAATAATAGCACAAACTCGTGCTGTGTTGACAAAAGGTCAATGGAGACAGCAAAAAGTAAGCGTGTGTGCTTCAGTCAAACAACAGAGATATTTTACGATTGCATTCAGTATTAATTTAACTGCAAACAGGTTTTTTTTTACAACATTAAAATACAGAGTTACAGTTACTAAAAAGAGTTGTGTCAAGCAAGTTAACCAGGATCAGTCCAGAGTGCAAAGCAAACAGACTGTTTGACGTTGTAACAGTGTTGCTGACTTGTGTGATTATTTATTTGTAAGTACTTAGATACTGTGTGTGTTGTTTTCTCTGTTGCTGCTCTCTGTCACGAACTTAAGCGGCATGAAAAAGCAGAAACGTATTGACTCTCACTTCCCACTCTTGACACAGCAGTGAAGAATCACCTGCTAGCTGCATTTCAAGTTTATATTCAAATGTAAATACTGGGCTGGTGTGACAATGACGACAATCTGCAGGGACGTGCCGACATTAAGAGCAGTGAGCAGCCACCAGAGGAAGAAAGTTCAAGTTCAAATGTAAGAATAGGCCCCTGTCACACTGTCGCTGTGAGCAATCAGCATGCAACACATGCTGAGAAGTGAGAAAGGCAGAGGGACTGACAGACAAAGGTCAAGCAAATCAAAACCAGGTCATTATGTATCCATGTGACTGTAGGGTCAACTGGATATGACAAATCACACAACATCATCAGAACTTATCAGAACAGCTGCAGCCTTTTTGACCTGCAGATGGATGACATTCAGGCAAGCTAAAGATTCAAGTCCATCTATACATTTGGGGCAAACCTTAAATTACAAAAACATAAAAATAGCAAACTTTTAAAGGCACATCCTGTAAGGCTCCTACACCAGGCAGAAAAGGGAGGAAACTTAGTGACTCACTGACAAAAAAACAGAAGAGACCGAAATAGAGTGAGGAGTTTTTAACCAGATGTTGGACACAAGTGATCAACTAAAACTGAGAGAAGACCACATCGTGCACAATATACTCACTCATGGTGGCTGAAGCCCCACAGTCTCCTACCCCCCTGCCCTGCGATCACATTTTCCACTGGTCCAGAAGAGGGCAAGGTCACAAGAAATAACGGACAGGCGACAGACGGAGAGAGAGGGGGAGTAGGAAGACTGAGAGACGAACAACAAGATAAAGGGAGCATGAAGTTTGAAAGAACAACACTAAGACCAAGTAACAGAGAGCGAGGAGAAGACTGGAGGAGAGAGGGTGTGTGAGCGAGACAGAGGGAGAAAGAGAGAGAGAGAGAGAAGAGGGAAGAGGGGAAGGGAGGAGTGAAGAGAAGAGTCTTGTGCCAAACTGGTTCGTCATGCCTGACATGCCAGTGATGAAATCTACATGGACCGCCCATAGCCCCCCTCTTCCTTCCCACAGACCCAGCTCTTCCTCCCTCCCTCCCTCTCTCTCTCTCTCTCTCTCTCTGTGTGTGTGTATGTTGGGTAAACACAGTGAATAGCAACAGGCCTGAAGCACTTCCTACTCTTATCCTCCTTGTATTTTCAGGAAGCGTTGGTAGGAACGTCCTCTACATGAAACTCTTATGTGGAGACACAGACTTGATGACAGAGGGAATATAGAAAGACGACTGAGGACACTTGAACGTTGTTCACTGCTGAGCAACAGGTCAATGGGAGATTTAACATCGATAATAATCTTGGTCTTTACAACACAAGCACAGCTGCAGGAGAAAAGAACATGCTGGGATCTGGAATAAAACATATCCCAGCACGTAGCAGTGAGCAGTACCAAAATAGTTACTCAATGTGTGTTAAACAGGAGTGGATTGGTTGTGTCACATCTGGACATGTAAAAAGTCAATTTACAAAATGTTTGGCTTTGGAAATGTTTATAGTAGTTTTCAGGAGAAAGTTTTAATGCGACTTGTTTCTTGTGGCCTGGTACCTGGTAAAACTAATTGAGAGCAACATGTAACTGAGGAGAAAGTATTTTTGAATTTTAACTAATTGTTAAGTCAAAAAAAGCCCAGGGGTTCAGAGGGGAACCTTGGTGGTACAAGTTCTGTTTAATTGCAGATATCAATGTATTATTATTAGTAGACAGTAGTAGTATGAAATTAAATCCTAAAACCCCCATGTTATGCAATACAAACAGCTGAAAACTATCTAGTAAGAAGGCATAGACATGAAGGGACATGTGGCCATATCAGATATGTAAACCTGCAGTATCACATGTAACAATCCCCTTTCATAACACAAAGGGAAAACAAGCCAGAGTTGTGTATTTGTGCCAATTCAGCTTTAGGGTGAAACCCATCTGACCAAGATGGATGGTCACAAGAGGCGTTTTCAACCAACTACACGTGAGAGCTGGTTCTGTGGAGTCGGCAGTCAGCCTTGTAGTTAACGCACACAGATACCACTGGGTAAACACAGGTTGAGTCTCATGTTGTGTGTTTATGTAGTAATGGAAACGGTAAAGAAGCGAGCTGTAGACAGTGGGTGTCTTTGTGTGCTGTGATCAAAGGCAGACAGCGAACTCAGATTCTACACTGTTTGTCCACGTACATAACTTATTCTCTGTCTCCTCTCTGTCTGCCTGTTTCCCTGCTCCTCTCGCCAAGCATCCCATAATTTCACAGTTAGTCAACTCTTTCTATCACTACTGGCCGGTAACCACGGAGTATTAAACTTACAGCCAGGAACTGACCCATGGCAATGAGCTGCTCTATTCAGCTCTTTGTGTTCATTCATCCCTTTGACTTAGTGAAGCTGCAGGCAAACATATACACTCCCACAGGAACTCCCTCTGACTCTAGTTATTGTTACTTACTCTAGTCTTGTTAAAACACAGCCTCAATCAGACAGCAGTAGAAGCCTGAGAGACTGAAATACAGTTTATAACTTGGAATAAAAAATTAGGTTTGCCATGGTGCTCCTGTCATACCAGCAGATGGCAGCACTGGCCTAACGTCTTCAATTGCCCTGCCCTTGATTTGAGTTTTTTGCTTAAGACGCATGATTTCCACACAAAATGTAATTTCCACATTTTATTTTGCAAAGTAGAAGTGTAACTGGCTGTTGCACCAACTTGACACCAAACTCTTTCTACAGACAATCTCTTTCTGTTATGAGCTTGTGCAAGAGATGACATTAGGTTAAAGGTTAAAATCAAAACTTCAGTATTTATAATTTGACACCATCAAATACCTCCACAGATTAGGTCACACAATAGCTGACTGCTAAAGATAGAAATCCAAAGCAATGCTCATTAATCATAATCAAAATAAACATTCAAAAATTAAGTGGTGAGATTCCATGTCCATTCCTGCTATTTTATACTGTGCTATATATGATCCTTTTATTTAGTCCACGGGCTGTTTACAAAAGCATAGATCCAATGAATGGTGAAACATTAGAGCTCCATTACAACACACACACACACACACACCATGGCAAAGGACAGGAAGGAACGCCAGATGGATGAAGGATGGATGACTGGATGGTTGAACGGATGGAGCTCAAGCTTGAGGGGACTTTACTGTTCAAGACAATGCATGGAATTGAGGTCATGGGTCATACACTGCTGAACTCACTCTTCTGTCTCTTGCAGGGGGGTTGGGGGGCGGACATCTCCTTACTGGCTGCATACGGACACAGATGCGTTCGGGATCGTGGCGATACCGTAGGTTTATTCACAACACAGGGTCTACACGGTTGATATCAGAAATCTAAAGGAAATGCTCATTACACTCGCGATGTCAACCCCTACGGTGTGTCAAGAGGGTCAAGAGGGACAAAAGGCAATTCACCACAGTAAACTCTTATTGTAGGGTGGTGTTATAGCGACATCTAGTGGCACAACTTTGTAACTACCTTACCTATGAATGTATGTTCCGACTTACGTCGAAATTCGGTTACGACACATTCTCAGGAACGGATCTCCGTCGTAACTCGAGGACCCCCTGTACCTACGAGGCCGGTTCCTCACAGTGGACGGTGAATCAGTGAAGACTTAGGTCTGTCCAGTACAAACAAAAATCTCCAGAGACTAATTCTAAAAGACTTATCTATCATCCATTTTTGTTTCCAAAAATGTGGGACAGTATAGGCGGCTGCATGATTCAAGCTCTAAGATTATGATCATCTATACACCATGAATCTTCTGACATAGCATCAGCTGTCAAAAGCAACTTGGCACATATTTGGCCGACATTGTGACCACTGGAGACAAGACATCAGTGTTCCTCTGCTCCCCCGGAGAGGAGAATAAGGGGAAGGAAAAAAAGAAGAGAAGATGTAGAAAAGAGTTGACAGAGACCCTCCACTGGGAGCTGGTCTGTCTATCCAATGCTGGTGTATACAAATAGCTGAGCATCCCATAGAGCTGCTTCACTGACAGGATGTGACATTAAATCAGGGTCACAGAGAGGGACAGTTTCTCACAGCTCCACATACCTGACTCGCTATACAAAATCTTCCACAGCCTGCAATGATCCTACCAATTAATTCCAGCAATTAGAAATTAATGGTTGCTATTATTGGAAACTTATCTGGATTAAATTCAGGTGTAGTATATATATATATATATATGCTATAGCAGCGATAGTAAACAATGTTTTTTGACAGTTGAATTACAGATGTGGGCCTCTGCCAAATGGATACCAGAAAGTTTTGTCTGGTTATATAGATAATGTAATGTAATGTTTGCATGCAGCATTACCAGTAATGGTCTGTGCATCGCTGTAGGTGGCTGTGAACTCCTGGACTGCAGGCGGCAGCCTCGCTTCACTGACATACTCCTCCACCTCACTTGCCAATCGGATCCCTGAGTTGTGGAGCGGAGATATGTAAGTATGGTCCAAAGAGGGTTTAGGGGGTGGGGCAGTGGAGCAGGAACAGGTGAGGGGTGGTGGAGTCTTCGGGTCCAGCTTGGCGCTGAGTGGTTACTGATTTAGGGCAGGACCAGCCATGGACAAAACTTAGACTTGCCAAAACAAGAATAGATTTTTTTCAATGCAAACCTATAAGAGAAAAAAACAAACAGGAAGAAACAACAATGTTACATTTTATCAGTGTTTGTAAATGATATCTAATACACCATGACTTTTTATATTATATGAGATGTAATATAAAAATAATAAAAAAAATAATAAAAGTATGATGGACACTATGTGGGGATATAGTATAGGATATAGTCTTAAACATACCTGTTTTCCTAATCCACACAAGGTTACTGGGAAGAAGTATTGTTTATAACTGTGGTGTCACACTCGCCTGAATAATGGCTGACTGGTACATAGACAGAACACATGCTCAGTAGTATATATTTATAGATGCGACTGCTCCGTTTATTAGGCTTATAATTGAAAACAACAGACCTGTAATAAACCATATCTCGAAGAGGCATATAATATCATGTGTTTGTTGGGTGTCAGAGGGACAGTAGGTGTCTGGTGCCCCCAGTAAACTCAGTATATCTAATGTAGCAGTTCCCAAACCTTTTTGTTCACATACCCCCGATACCCGACAAGTAAAAAAGAGAAAAGAGAAAAAAGACGCATTCGATTTATGGATGCAACAAGTCTGGGTAGTCTGTATTTATTTCTTAATTAAAACTTATGTCTACAGTTGAAAGCTGACAAATGAGTTCCTTGAATTTGACGTTTTACATAATGAAATGGCCAATTTAAAATGATGTATTAGCTGTTTATTTATTAGTTAGTCAGTTAACTCTTTTTACACCATAAATCCGTCATTGCTATTTTCATCTCGCGTAACCCCTAGTGGCAGCTTGCGTACCACCTGTGTACCACACTTTGGGAATCCCTGATCTAATGAATTCAATGCTAGTTAGTAAACAAAGTCACTTACAACACACAAGCATTAGAAAGCAAAGACGTATAGACAGAGACAGTATAGAAGAAAGACTATCATATCAGACTATAATATTATATCATATCAGACAACGATAAAAAAAAATCACATTGGCGTACTAAGTGATCTGATAGTGAGCAGAATAAGTAGTTGATTATCTGAACTACTCAACAAGATGATTCATATTAACAAAACAACTTGGAAGTGAATTCAGGACCTGCAGTATTGTTGATTAGATGTAACTTGGCTGAAAAGCTAGAAAGGCAGACAAAAGTACAACACACTCACATCACTCTGCGGCAGGCTGCCAGCGCAGCACTGCGGAGGAACGTGCCTAAGTTTCTATTAATAGTTGTATATTCAAAACACACAACTCTGAAGACAAGCAGCTTCATATGAATGCCACTCTCTATCATCGTTTAAGCACACAGCTGAGGTTTTGTTGTGCCACACCTTCCCTTCCTTTACTTTCTGTATCTCTCTCTCTCTCTCTCTCTCTCTCTCTCTCATTTGCACTTATGTGTTTCTCTTCGTCTTTTTCCACTGGTGCTTCTTATGAGACGTACTGAGTCAGATCCTGATGCCTTGTGAGAAGCAAAATTTAGGTCACGTAGCTTCCACTAGGAGGACGTTTAAATGCCCAGACACTGTTGCTAATGATGACAAACAATGCAGTCACTGCAAAAACATATCACTGGCTGTCATGACATCTTTGTTTTGTACATTAGGACCAAGTCTTTCTGAAGGACAGAAGCAAATTTCCTGTGTAAAGTTTCAAGTTAATTTAATCTGACTGCAATTTATAGACTTTATCTTGATAACCCCTAACACACTGTTTATAATAGAATGCTGGTTTACTCCAAAAACAGAGATAAGTGTCTCTAAAGGTCTTTAAAGTAGAATCCCTTCATGCCGCTGAATGAATGACATCATTGGAATCACTGTAGAGCCGACCATACAGTACTGTGTTTCCACATTAAAGTTCAACAGTACCAGGATCAACAAGCACTGGGATCTAACATGTTATGGCCACAACAATCCCACCCTGTTCACGCCTTGTCTGAGGCTCACAATGACTGGGCTGGGCTTAGTTTAGTACAAAGTAAGCGGAAGATTTCAATCGGCTGATGCTTAAAAACACAATAGTTCGTGCAATTTCTCTCATGGGAACAAGGTGTGGTTTTCCACATTCTTCAAGACCACAAATAATCATTCTTCCTTAATTTTACAATTAAATATGAGTTATGTTTGTGGGATTTGTCCACAAATTTACTTGTCTTGAGATAAAATGTTTTGTTTTGGTGGATATCTGTTTACACACTACATTTGGCAAGTGATGTAGTGAGTTGGATGAGCCATGAGGGCACTGTGTTTAGGACACTTTGTTTTAGATTTAATTTCTAGCTCCAACACCAGGATGTCCAATAGTGTAAAAAATTAATATTCGTTCCAGACCAGACTAAGAGAATAGAGAGCAACTTCAATATGATTTCTTTTGGCCCAATTTAGGAACTGTTGTTCAAGTCACAGCTTATAAAGAACTTTAACGAAATAAGATATAAAGTAAGTGTATGTGGAGGAGAACTAATGATAACACATATATAACATGTTGTAGCGGACAATAATTGTTCTCACACGGGAAACAGACGGGTGAAGGGGGTGGAGTTAGGTGACGTCAAAAAGACCAGCCATGCGCAACTCACATCTCTGCGCCTCATTCATTCATTAAACTTCCACAATGTTATCTAAACCTAATAAAAAATGACACTGATGAATGAAATTGTGTCTTTATCATTATATATTGATTAACCTACATAAGGTTTTGAGTTTGTAGGAAAAAAATGGGACCTTGAATGGACACAGCTTATTCGCTGGTGACCAAAACATTTGTATTAAAGTTTCAAATCAATAGCGTGTCTGTTTTTCAGGCACTGTATTGTACCACTCAATATATCAATTCATAATACTCTGCAGAGCTTTTTAAAGGGGATGTTCTGACATTCACAAGCAGATGATGAAGTCCACTTTGAGTGGGAGTAGTGCTGGTTTCAAGTCATTATTTTGATTTTGCATGCGACTGTCAATGGACTAGTAGGACTAGCTGCTGATGACAGCTGTTCATGGTGGTTATCTGTCTGGTGGTTGTCAGAGGATGCTTACATGCAAAGATTGGCTGGCTGTAAGTTAGAACACTGCTCTAACACAGGAAACACTGAATACACCATAAACACTTCCTGTAAATGTTTTTTTACTATGAAGCTCTCAGGTGGCTGAGTCTTACCAGGAGTCAGGCTGAATTAAAAAACAAAAAAACAGCAGCAACAACTGTTTTTAATTGCAATGTGCGTATAAGATTATTACTAGATTATTATTAGGCATTATTACACAGGAGCCATGTTTGAAAAGGTATAAAAACTCAGAGGTCTGAGTGCTGTTTGCTCAAATGTTACAAAGCACAGGTTTTAATTCCCACCCTGAAGCCAGCTGATCATGTCTGATGGGATCAGCCTGGGCTCAGGTTTCTCTTTAATACCCTCCAGCTTATTTAGTTTAAGCTACACTTTATCCGTCATCCTGTTCTCTATAAACCAAACTGTCTGAAAGTCCTTCAAACTAACTCAAGATTCCAAATATTAACAGAAATACACTGAATGTGACTGCATTTACATTAAACCCATTCGGTGTAAGGATGCCAAGACAATGTAATGTATTAATGTGAGGTTGTTAATGAAGGCAAGTCCAGGCTGCAGCACTTCCTGTGAGCCACTTTAGGATCAATGGATCCAATCAATATTTCAATGGTGTCTGTTTCAGCAGAGATACAATCCAACCCAAAAATTAGGAGCTGCAGTAGCATGTAAGAGATGTTACCCCCTAAAGAAATGAATAATACAGAGCTAATAAAATACTTAATTCTCCAATAAAATACTTAATTCTAATACTAAATTAATTTGTATTAGAAAACGATTTGCTTAAAAATGTTCAGAATAAGTATTTCAGATAAACTAATAAGAGAAGAAAAGCAAGAGATGAACAAGTTAGATCAGATAATGTTACTTTACCTGGTAACCTACAGTAAATTCAAGAGAACACTCCTTGTTCCCACATTGCCATTCAGCACTAACACTAACTGCCTTCAACACTACTTTCTGTTTTCTACAAACTGATGATCTACACTTTAAAAAAAGTCTTAGTCCATTACAGTCATGGGTATACACAGTCTCGGTTCATCTGTCTTCACAAGAGTGATGGAGAGAAAGACAGGAAGTGAGAGGTTGAGGAACGGTGCGAAAGAAGGAAGTTGTTTTAAAAACAATGTCACATGATCAGTCGAAGGAAGCCGAGACATCCCTTCTGTCCTCGCCCTTCAGATGATCACTTGAACATTGCAGTGGTGGTTGGAATAAAGGAGCTGAGAGAGGAGGGAAATTGAGGAAGAGATGGAGTATGGAGGAGGATGAATAATAATAGGGGCGGGAAACTGTTATTTGCAGTGGAAATACAGAGAAAATTTAAAACCATAACAAAGAGCATCAATGACTCACAGATCCATACAAGGCAACGGGCTGCAAAGCTAATGCTGTTTGGATTCAGCGAAGACTTCATTGTAATGGTGTCATGCTAAATCTCACCATGAACAGGCTTCAGCCCTGACAGGCTGATTTGATTTATTTATACAGTCTATCTTCCACGACTTCCCACTGTCAGTCAGTAGTGAGAATGTAAACTGTCAGCAAAAACCCAAACTCAGACATTCAGCCTGGACAGGAAAGACAGGATCAGTATGTACAACACGCAGCACAGGTAATATCTGGACATTCTTAATTTCATTGTATGAAATCATTTGTCCGAGATCAGTTACTGACACACACACACACACACATATCCACCTCAGCACGATTTACTATAACCTCCAACTGTATCACTTCAGCTCAGATCTGTCAACTGTTGTTCCACTCACACTAGACATAATTCAGTTTTAATGTTCAGGGCTCCCAAAGGAAGCCCAGTGATAATGTCTCTCTAGATTTTATTCTAATTATTCTAATTGTCTAAAATATATTTTTCTATTTATTTAAAAAGCACAATGTTAAGCAAGTCACGAATCAGTACAATTTCTTCACAGTCATAGTTTGCAGTAAAAGAACTTGAAGTCAATATTGAGAGTCCCATTCATAAAAGCAACCTTTGACCTTTTCTATCAGGTCAAAGAAATTTCTACCAGTATCAGCATTTCACTTTTTAAACATTAATGCCAATGACTTTTCACGGACTTTACACACACACTTCCATAAAACGCACCTGACACGTCATGGTTTGACACACTGATATTAAGTTTTTTCAAAGATTACAGATATGTCAATGTAAGTCTATTATATGCACTAAAATTCACAAACTGTTGAAAGAGGAAAAAAGGAGTTACAACTACACAGTAAGGTCTTACCAGGGTAACTGATTTACCATGTGCTCTTTGAATGTGTGTGTGTGTGTGTGTGTGTGTGTGTGTGTGTGTGCGTGTGTGTGTGTGTGTGTGTGTGTGTGAGTGTGTGAGAGAGAGACATTTAGGTCAGATTAAAACAAACATACCCCACTGTCCATCTGTCAGTTCCACTATCTGTCAGTAATGGGAGTGTAGTATCACTTGAGGTGGGGCTGCTGGTTGTGTGAATGTTCTCATGAGTCTCTGTGTTAACAGTGTGGCAGCTCCCTGTGTGTCGTGTGTGTGTGTGTGTGAGAGAGAGAGTGTGAGAGAGAGAGAGAGACATTTAGGTCAGATTAAAACAAACATACCCCACTGTCCATCTGTCAGTTCCACTATCTGTCAGTAATGGGAGTGTAGTATCACTTGAGGTGGGGCTGCTGGTTGTGTGAATGTTCTCATGAGTCTCTGTGTTAACAGTGTGGCAGCTCCCTGTGTGTCTGAGCGGAGTATGCAGGCTGTTCACACAGATCATGTGCTGATAGTTGGCAAACCCAGCTGGAACCTTATTTAGCTTCTCAGGAGTGGCTGAGAAACCCTCTACCTCAACTGTACAGCTGGGGGCAAATGAAAATCACTGACTCCTCAGGGTTTACATGTTTACTACATGTAAACAATGACTGAGTCTGCAGCTATATTTCAAACACATGTTATACTAACACAGTGTAACATTGCAGTAGGGTTGAAGCACTTACCTTTACAACACAAAATCACATAAGCAATCACATGGTCTGAGGGGCTAATCCAAGCTAATGTCACTTGGCAATAATGTAAATGTTTGCTCACAATGTGACATAAAGACTGAGGAGACTGTGAGTCACTCCTTTTAAATGAGTGGAGGCAGATTTACTGGGATCGGATTAGCTTCACCTGAATGTGAGCTCAATCCTGTTAAAAGATGCCCACAAGTGACATCAGGAGACAAAGACCATACATGTTTACGTGTGACACAGCACAGGCAACAGATTATCACCAGTCCACATGGTCCATTATCACTCAGACAAACACTCAGCAGAAAACTGCAACAAGGAAAACACATGTGTTTGACTGGTAGAGATAGGATAAAATTGAACATCCATTGTACCACGTGATAGTATGAAGCGTTAATTGAGTTAATAGCAAGCAAACCATGTGGCCTTCTGCACCTGCTGCACAATGACACCATCAAAATGCAATAACGTGACTTTAGAAGCTGTGTGAAAACTTACCGAGACACACTGATCAGATCCACCTGCAGACACGGACTTATTCCTCTCTCTCTCTCTCCCTCTCTCTCTCTCTCTGTGTGTGTGTGCGCGCATGTGTGTGTGTATGTCGGGGCGACTCTCCGCGGCTCCGCCGGAGCAGCTCAGCTCTGTCTGTCTGACTGAGACCTGCCAATGACACCGGATATCAGCCCGCTCTCAGACTCTCAGACCAGCCCGGTAAACAGAGGACGATCCGGTAACAGCGACCACACAACTTCACCTCAACTCTGCCTGCTTCTCTTTAAAGGCAACACACCGACCAGTGACAGAAACAAAGCGGCTGAGCGCAGTTGAGTCAATATCAGAGAAGTATAAACGTACATCCGGTTTTTGATACTTTCAAAATAATCCCACTACTACGACTACTTGTACTACCACTCTACTACTAATAATAATTATTGTTATAAATGTTGTTGCTGTGTTATGACAATTTATCGGACCCCGTATTTATGTTAAAAGAGGATACAATAGGTTGGAGCTTCCTCAGTGGCCAGTGGCGGTGCTGCTCAGAAGTTGAGGGCAATGTATCATGCTTTTATTTTGTAGTAAGAAGAAATGGTATTCTTGGCATCTTGGCTAACTTACAAGTTCGGAAGTTTTTTATTCCAGCTTCTTTTCATTGAGGGGACATGCACTG
This sequence comes from Trinectes maculatus, assembly GCA_016785345.1. Classification (NCBI taxonomy): domain Eukaryota; kingdom Metazoa; phylum Chordata; class Actinopteri; order Pleuronectiformes; family Achiridae; genus Trinectes; species Trinectes maculatus. Next base: position 176,963 of record JAFBJQ010000105.1, read on the forward strand.
TCCCCTGTTGTTCATTGCTTCCAAATCCCCTCCTGCTCAAACCTACTCAGACAAACTCTGTTTTAAGGGATTCTTAAGATCATTTTTTTGGTTTTTACTTTATACTTATGTAGTTCAACGTATAATATTAAGTTGTGTGTGTATGTATTGGGTAATCGGCAAAAATGCCTCACTGCTGGTCTTATTCAATGAATGACGTCATTCTATTCTTACATGGTGTGTGTGTCTGTGTGTGAGAGAGAGAGAGAGGGACGGGGGAGGGGCGAACTGTGAGCTGTATATCAGATTTGAAAAGACCGGTGGTTTTTGCAAAGAGAAGTTTGAACATTAACATTTGCGTTAACGATGGGAATAACAAACAACTGGGAAAGAGTTGGTTAACTGGTAAGATGGAGGATATATGGGGGCTTTCAGTTGTGAAATATATACAGTACTTTTTCTGGACATTATCTAAATAAACTCTCCTCCAATCATTGTTTTAGTCTATGCTCCTGTGTCCTAGCAACGCAGGACTATGCCATTTGGGGGTGGTTGTCTTAAAACCGACAACACTCTGACCATAAACTAAAGTTTTAATCTGGCGGTGTTTGTTTTAAAAATATTTTTTAAACATAAAAAATCTTCTTTATAAACACTTAATCGTTCTATTGGATGGGTTTAGCTTCCAATTGTTTATCAGAAATATTCCGTGCTTCCCTCTTCAAGTTGACATAATGTAGTCCACCGCTCTTCCGCCATGAAACAGCGGGTCGTCGAAGAAGTGAGTCTGATGATAGTTTACAACAAGTTTGAGAAAAGGTCAAAACAAACAAAACAGGAGCTTAAACTTTTCCGTGCTGTTTGTGTTGTTGAACGCTCTTTCCTCTATGTTACATCGTGTTGTATTTGTTTATTTTTTTTACTGTCGCTACTTTACAACAAGTAAATCGTGTCATATCTAAAAACATGTTATCAGTAAACGTAGAAAGAACATAAAATCAGTTGCTGTGTGCTCTCCCAGGGCAAGTGTGCAACATTTCTTTTAATAACTAAACGTTCCTCTTTATTCAAATAATTTTTGGACGTCAAGAGAGGCCTTGATATAAATGAATTTTAAAATGCTTCGTTTTACTGCATGTTCAGCTTAGTGTCAATCTTTTCGTCTGAGTTTTTTTTTTTTTTCAGGATGAACTGGCAAGATTTGTTGCACCATCCTTTCTGGAAACCATTACTGAAGGAGGAAGAGGATGATGAAAAGGGAATGGAAGGGGAGGAAGATGGGATCAGGAGGAAAATGACCGTGAGAGATGCTGTGAGAGCGTTGATCAGCCTAGCTTGAGGTGTGTTGTTCTTTCATTGTTTTCTTGCTTTTACAGCTCCTGTAGGCTGTAGAACCCATTCTAGTCTTTTTTTAATCTACTGACAAGGACCACAAATTTTGTGACAACCTTTAGTGTGCATCAGCAGAATTCAAAAACACATCAGAAAACCCTGTGGCATTGCCATTATATTTAAACTGTTCATATGATGCATTTTTGTGTAACTCTAATGAGCTGTTTTTGTCAGTGCATGCTTTTTCAGTGACTCCACAAACAAAAACACAAGAATTCCAGATCATTTACATCCAACGCAGGGAAATCATCACCCCGACAGCCACTCAGCTGTCAGTCAGCCATCCCATAAGAGTCGTCAGAAACTATTCTCTTCACAGACACCACTGACAGAAGGACTGGTGGCCAACAGGTTGTCAGACACACTATCTGTAGAGCCTTAATGAACAGCCAGGATTTGGATGAGGAGGTGGGAAAAGAGCCACAAGCAAAGGCAGTGTCATGTCTTGTCTGTGTTGTCATGTGACGTCCTGTTTTATTTTGTAATCCTACTCTCCTCACTTTTTAGGTCACTTCCCACTTCCCTTCATGTGTTTCCCGCTGGTCTGATTGTCATCCCCGCCTTGATTGTTTCCACCTGTTCCCCTTACCTTCATGTGTTAAATAGTGTGCATTTCCCTTTGTCTTGTGCCAGTGTGTCTTTGTCCGTTGACCAGATATCACAAGCATTCTGTTTCCAAGCGATAGTCTTTGCAATCACAGTACGTAAGTCGATTTACCTCTTTAAGAGTGAGTTTTGTTTGTAATTTTTGTAGTTTATGTTATCTTGTCATAGCCTTTGTTTTGTATTAGTCAGATTGTTTTTCCTCCCTTTTGGAGTGTTTTTTGTTAGTGATTTTGTTTGTACTTTTTATCGCAGATAGGTTTTCCTCCCTTTTGGAGTGTTTTTGTAGATTTTTGTGTTTGATACTTCTATAGTAGCTTTAGGTTAAAGAGAGTTTAGTCAAGTTTCATAGCTCTGCATTTGTCACTCTGGAAAAAGAGATCGTATTTAATAAAGACTGTGAAAAGAGTCTCTGCTCCTGGGTCCTGTTTATATATCAGCCTGACAGGCAGAAGATGACCCTGACGTAAGTCATTCATGTTAGGTAACTCATATGTTATTGTATGGTATAATTATGAATGATTTGTTAGAATTGACAGTTGAGTTGTTGGCTATCCCATATGCAGTATGTTGTGTGTACACGTGGAACATATTTATATGTGTCAGGGGTTAATACGAATGATTGATTGCACATTATGGCATTTCTGGTTTTACAAGAGCAACACAGAGGACTGAAATAGGCACGATCTGCAAACTCCTAACAGCAGCAGAACAGTTAGTGACTTTCATTCCTTTCACACTTTTTTTAAAATCTCAGTTTAACCTGGCTCTATCAACGTGACTGTAGTTTGGTGCTGTCTCATTGTTACCCTCACGTCTGCAAACATTTAAATTTTTTTCTGTTCGCTGAACTTAAACAGTAGACTAAAATTGTTTTTGTAATGGTAACAGCTATGTATCTTGCAGAAAGAAGGATTGAGATGCTTTCAATATCTTTGATGCTCTTTTGTTTACCATAGTCATTTATTTTCACCTGTCAGGAAAGAGACATTAAAGTGGGAGTCATTAGTGCAGTGACAAGGACATGAAGAAAATTATTTAGGGTAAACAGACCAAATAACTTCTCTTTCATCTGACTGAAACAAGATAAGGAATATGTGAAAATAATTTTGGCCAAACAAATCATCAAACTTTCAAAAATTAAAATTATTTTACTCAAAAATTTTACACAATCCAAATTGAACAAATGTATTAAAAGGCAAAATATATTTGAAATTAATGTTAATACCCATCACTAAAAACCAAGACCATCAAAAAGCTGTCTCCAGCCATGAAGACCTCAATTGTGCATTTAAGTGAGTATTCAGTCTAGAATAAAATAGAATAGAATTTTGAACATTTTTAACCTAGATAGAAAACAAACTCACACTTGAGCATGAACTAATTAATTTTTTAATGTCGTTTTCTCTTCTAAACAGCTAAATGTTCTAGTCATGTTAAATAATTGAAATATAACATGACATTTTGCTAAGATCTTAAGAAAATTTGAGTCAAACGTACAGTACGAGTTTGCACCAGGAGGTGGCAGCACATACCAATGGGAACCCATCATATGCACGTCACTGATTGAATGAATGCACGTTTTTGCACATGAACATATGTAAAACATACAAGCAACGAGAGCAGTACTGCATACAGTGTGTGCAATTGTTATATTGAGCATTAAATTTGCTGTGAGTGATGTTTGTAATTTTATAGATGGTGAGTTTTGTTTTGATGATCCTGCTTCTGTTCCACTGAGAAATATATTGCCATAATGAAATACAGGGAAGTCGTCCCTGAAATAGAATGAGGCTGGGAATTGTCTTTTTCACCACTATCGTTTTATTACAGCAGAGTACCAGCGGGTGGCATTAAAAACCTACAAAACAAGTCAGATAGATTCAGAGACATTAAAAACAACCCAACCACCCACACCCACCTCTCTCTCTCTCTCCCCCTCTCCCCATCTATCTATCTATTTAGACTAACTAGTCTAGTTAGTCTATTTTATTTTTTAGATTTAGTTCATAAGGACCACTTAGCTAAAAAAGTTCCTAGCGGTAACAACAGTCTTGCAAAAATAATTTACAGTATGTAGTTGTTATAGAGATATTTTTTAAAGCTGTTTTGACCAAGAGTCAGTTAAACTTAGCATCACTTCATGTTGTTTCTGTTATTCTGTCCACTTCAGTTGCATCACAAAAGTTATGCAAAAATAATATTAGCATTAGTTTTGAGTTTGAGTACCCAAGAAACTAGCAAATTTCAAAGTTCATGTATATACACTACTGGTATTACAACCTGTTATTATAGTCCAGAAGTTGTTGTAGGATATTGTCTACATGTATAGTCTTTCAGACAGGAACACAGAGCTAATTAACAAGCTTGACTTAACCTTGCATGACATGTGTAAATACATGTGCACACTCACATGAGCATACACAAGCACATATACTCAAACAGGGAAGTGTTGAACTAGTTAAACAAAAAGGCAGTTTAGCATGGGAGCGAAATCTAGACTCTCTCTCCCTTATTTGTTCTTTCTATCCTGAGATGATAGTGTGACGGGTCACAGCTATCTGTGAGATGCAGCTCCACACTACTGTCGCTTCTACTGACCACAGACGACGACCAGGTGGATTATGGGGTGTTTTATTATAACTCTTTCCTGCAACACAGCGTACAGCACCACAGTGGTGAGGGAAAGTCAGCACGGCAACAGTCTCGGGATAATCACTGTGTAGTCCTCCTTTCTGTGTGCCATTAACAATAAAATAAAATAAAAATACCAAAACCTGTTCATATGAAATAAAAATAAAAAGTGCATCTTAGCGTGATCGTATAGTGTATATTGATTATAATCACAAATGAAAAATCCCCACATAACCATTATGTGACATGAACTGTCTTATAAACACATTCAACATTAAATTCAGATAACAAACAGATAACAAATGTGAGCCATTTATCTGAACAATTAAAAAGGCTGCTCACAGACTAGTATACAAAAATAACACCATGAAATGTTACATAAAAAGTACACAACATATTACCTGCAACACAGCGTACAGCACCACAGTGGTGAGGGAAAGTCAGCACGGCAACAGTCTCGGGATAATCTGAATAATACCGAACACGGGGAAAACATTTAAGCTAGTTAGCATTATTAGCAAGTCTGTGAACATCGTTTTGCGGTCTCATAAGTCACAGGACATGCTCAAAACTACTAGCGTACGTCACAGTGAGTACTTAACATGGTAAAATATAAAGTGTAAACATCGGGAACATTAAAGAAAATCATTATTATCCCGGACCATGCAAGAGGACGTCTTACCACTGTGTAGTCCTCCTTTCTGTGTGCAGTACCCACGCCAACCACTGCGCCAGTAAGCGGCGGTGTTGCACCTTTTTCTGCCATAATTTAACTGGCATAAATCTACTCCGTTACATACACCCCCCTTAAATTATGCTGAATAGGGGACAGGGAAGTCGTCCCTGAAATAGAATGAGGCTGGGAATTGTCTTTTTCACCACTATCGTTTTATTACAGCAGAGTACCAGCGGGTGGCATTAAAAACCTACAAAACAAGTCAGATAGATTCAGAGACATTAAAAACAACCCAACCACCCACCCACCCACACCCACCTCTCTCTCTCTCTCTCTCTGTTTAGACTAACTAGTCCAGTTAGTCTAGTTTATTTTTTAGATTTAGTTCATAAGAACCACTTAGTTAAAAAAGTTCCTAGCGGTAACAACAGTCTTGCAAAAATAATTTACATTATGTAGTTGTTAGAGATATTTTTTTAAAGCTGTTTTGACCAGGAGTTAGTTAAACTTAACATCACTTCATGTTGTTACTGTTATTCTGTCCACTTCAGTTGCATCACAAAAGTTATACAAAAATAATATTAGCATGAGTTTTGAGTTTGTGTTCCCAAAAAACTAGCAAATTTCAAAGTTCATGTATAGGCCTATACACTACTGGTATTACAACCTGTTATTATAGTCCAGAAATTGTTGTAGGATATTGTCTACATGTATAGTCTTTCAGACAGGAACACAGAGCTAATTAACAAGCTTGACTTAACCTTGCATGACATGTGTAAATACATGTGCACACTCACATGAGCATACACAAGCACATATACTCAAACAGGGAAGTGTTGAACTAGTTAAACAAAAAGGCAGTTTAGCATGGGAGCGAAATCTAGACTCTCTTTCTTATTTGTTTTTTCTATCCTGAGATGATAGAACCACCTTGCTGTCTATTTATTATGAATTCAATCCTTCCAGCTACATCGGTTTTGGTCCCAACACCTTCCTTTCCAGATTTTTTTTCCTTCTTTCTCTACTTGTTCTGACACTTAATTGCCACTAAGTCATTGTGACGATTTACAAAATGGCTGACTGTGGCGTAGTGTTTTTTCAGTGCCCCGTTGTTAAAGACAAATGGCGGAAGACTTTTTGTTGCCCTTCTTACCTCCTGTAGCTACTGTAGGATCACAGACTGCTAGGAGAAAGACAAAACTGTATGTCTGTACCTTCACATCTTTGTGTATCTTTTATGTGCCAATGTCCATGTGTGTGTTCATCTATAGATTCAGTCAGGGCTCTCTCGCTCTCTCTCATGCGTGTGTGAGTGTATGTGTGCGTGCCTGCATCTGTTTGTGTGTGTGTGTGTGTTTTGTCTCAGCAGGGGTTCTCCTGCTGCAGTCCTGCTGATTGGAGTGACAGGGTTGGGCTTAGTTACCATAGTAACTGCTATATGCTTCGATCAGGCCCCCACCCCTCTACACAACTAGCACAAAAACTCTCTCACTCTCATGCTCCCTAACTGTCTCTCTCTCTGTCTCTGTGCTTTATGTCTGTCTTACTGGTTTTGTTTTTCTTATTTTTTGCCTACATCCCGCACTCTCTTTTTCTCGTCTCAAATATAAAAAAAAATGAGAATAAACTTTTTGGATTTATGTTTGTAACGTCACAGCTTTCCTCATGTTATGTAAGAAAGGTGGTGTTTCTAAACAAAACTAGGTACAATTTTCCTCTTCACTTGTTGCTACTTATTCGTTTCTGTACAGCAGTTTAGGTGGTAACGTTTCCTAGGTGTGTGTGCGTGCACGTGTGCGTGCATGTAAACACGTGCGGGTTGCACAGTGGTGCCTTTCAGCACCCTCAGCCTCAGAGTAGCTGTGGTCAGTATCAAACACACCCCAGAATCTTAACTCCCCACCAAGACATTTATGGTGTTAGTGGGTCTCAGTTGTTATTAGTAGGTTTCATTGGTGGGAGAGAGATAAAGAAGAGGACAGACCAGTAGTATGGGAAACAGACAGAACCCCCTGAGCAGTTTTATAAGCATACTGGCTTATTACCGAAACATCATGATGTGAATTTGTAATCTCAGAACATATTAGCATGACCCACTAATGATTCTAATGGCAAACAGATACTGTACTGGGCTCATCAATGGCTCAGCATGAGGCTACATCATGGTTCCTGGGCATAAATAGAAGGAAAGAGTAACTGTTGAGAGAACACAAGAGAAAGTGACTGTTATGGGTCCTCAGCCTGCAGTGAGGAAAAGCAGACAGAAGGCGAGAGGCAGTGATCGGAAGAGCTAAAGATACAAGTGAGTGAGAGCTGTTATGTGATACATACATACATGGCAATTCAAAGTAGAGCAGACGGAATAGAGAAGAACAGCAGAAGGAGCGAGAGAGAGAGAGAGAGAGAGAGCAGCGAAGAGAAATGGTGGAGAAGGGAGAGAGGAGTGAGGCAGAACTTGCATCAGATCACAGAAGAGGAAGCTGGCAGTAATGCTAATGCCAAGAAGCAGCCAGCCAGTGAGCCCGTCTCTGCATATAGCTACTTAACTCTCTGAGTGAACATATATATGTGTGTGTGTGTGTGTGTGTGTGTGTGCAATTTTTACATGTGCATATAATTGGATGAATTTGTGCACCATGTTACTGTAAATGTGTATAAAAGTGTCCCTTATTGTGTAGTTTGGTGTGTGTCTGTGTGAGTCCCTGTAAGTGTTTTTTACTGAGAATCATATTGCTTTTGTCCTGCTTGTATCTTTTACTTTAATGCCCACACATAGTGTATTTAGTGGCTGAATATTTAAATGGCCAGTTGTTAACCTGTTAGGTTGAGACCTTTCGATGCTACTATTTAATACTTCAGGGTCAGGTATTTATTTCATCTCCTTTAATGAACTTTTTTTCACATTTTCACAAATTCTCTCTGGAAAAACTGTTTTAGGTCTTAATGTAAAAAAATAATATTGTAATGTTGTGGGGTGGTTGGACGGAATAAAAGGAAGGAGACAAATCAGGTTGTTAGCTCAACTGTGCCCAGATTTATTCCCTTGCCGCAGCACAGCTACCCGAGGTTGAGGTGTCCTTCCCAAAAACAAAAAAACCCAACAACATCCGGTCTTATCACTCGCAGACCCCCGGAACTCTCCCCTGGTCCGTCCCACAAAAACTTCCCCTCCCTTCCCTGAACACTAACTAACTAACACTAACTAACTAACTCTCTAACTAACTCTCCCCACTACGGTGGACACCTCCCTCTATGAACACTGCTATTTTTACACACAACATAAAACAACCCTCCCAGTGTTACAATATTTTCAGAGTTGACATCACTAAGTTTGTAGAATTAAATTCAGATTATTAGATAACTGTTTTGTTTCTCATATAGTTTTCTTTTGTAAGAGTTAGACAGATGTGTAGGATGGTTTGGCCTTGGCAGAGGTATGAGCTCCACACAGTGCCATTCCCACTGAAACACTGTTTCTAAATTCTGCCTGGCATTGTTTTGGCTGGAATAGATCTTATCTTTATAGCTGAATGTTAACCTTTTTTTCCATTCTGAATGCAAATGGCTACAGCTATTCTCACAAAGTTAATATAAGGTTTTCCCTTTTTCTCAGTATTAAATTGAACAAACATATGCATTTCATAAAGATACTTCAAATATTAAATGGTTTAATAGAGCTTGGATAGTTTTATAGAGCTTATAGACAAAGGTGCTGATAAAACTGTATCTTCCTCTTTTTAGGTTGTGTCCACATTGACAGACCTGTTGAGAGATAAAGAGAAGCATTTCCTGCTGCCACAATGCAGGGCGTTTCTCTATCTTATTACATCTCAGGTAAACATTGCATGTCAGAAGCAAATATCATGAGACAGACTGCAAAACAAGTACGGCAGGTTTATTTATATAGCACCATTCAGACAGAAGCCCAAACACCGTGCTTTATAGTGGAGTGGTAATGCATTAAAGACATTAAAATTCAATTTTAAAGAATAAAATAAAGATAATTTAAATGCTTTACAGAAGCATACAATACTTAAAAGCACCACAAATAAACAACATTTAAAATAAAGTAATAATATTAAAAAGAAAACTATGCAAAATATGAAAACAAACTGGTGAGCTGAAAGTTTGAACAGACATCAGGTATTTAGGAATCTTATTCCGCAGGTGGTGATCATAGAGCTGCTCCACCTTTGTTGATTTTGATTCAGAGTATATTGAGTAAACCTGACTATCACAACTACACCAAGATTCCAGATATACACCAATGTGTCGAATTTAGTGTCATGAAACAAAGGGTTTTGTGGTACATTTTCCTTTTTTTTAGATATTAAGACACAGGGTGGGCTATGACATTAAATAAAGGTTTGTGATAATCTGAGTTTTTGATGTAAGTCTGTGTAGAGTGGTTTAGGTGAAAATCAAACTGACTACCTGGAGCTGGGAAGTGAAAGAAACGATCCATCTGTTCGATCTGGTCAAGTAGCATACACTGTGTTAGCTACAGACTTGTTGGGTGGAGGAGGTAAAGAATTAGGCAGGTTCCTCAGTCGGTTGTAGCTCGGTCTGTTCATTGTCAACCTTGGGACAGGCTTTTAGAAACCCATCTAATCCTGTCTCTTGTCCCCTCGTAGCTCCAACTCTAGCTTGTTGGTGTTTTTGTTTTTTCTGCTGTGCCTCTCCTCAGATCTGTGCCATTATATTTTCTAACGTGAACTGTTATTTGCTCATTAATATTTATCTATCTCTAAGTTAACATTTATTTACTTTTTTGAGGAAAAAGTTGTTGTTTTTTTTTGCTCCTCTTTGTTTTTCAGTCATATTTTAGGGCATATCAGTAACATCCTCCAAAAACCGTCCCTTTTTGAGATATTCTGACACATTGGAACAGTTTCATTTTGTCTCTGGCACAAATTCTCCTTTGAATGAGATTTCACCTTAACTACTGTTTTGCTTAACACAAAACTTTCCTGCAGAACACTGTCTGTCAGATTGCTGACTTGTGAAACTAGTTGTTGTACTGTGTTTATTTTATTCTTGCAATATATCCAGCTTAACTGCATGTTTTTCAGACTTGGTTTATTTTCACAAACATTCCCCATCAACTGTTATTTTCTTGACAGTCATGTCAAGATGATGCTTGATGATGTTTGTCAGCGATGTTGTCTAAAAGTTATATCTGTTTCCTTCACCCTGACTGTGACCTGGTGAGCATATGGCCAGTGAGTGGACAACCCTGAAGAATGTTTGTAATTCTGAGTTGCAGTTTTGTGTACTGAATTGTCATATGGGCTGGATAAAGTTCTCTCATGGCCTGGAGGGTGTCTAGTCCAGACTCCAGAGTCCTGTAAGCCTCCCTGCTTTTTGGCTTTGGATTCAGGATTAGATTATAAACATCTTCAGGTGTCTATGTTTTTTATTCAGTCACAATGACCAGACAGAAATGTCCTTTATTTTAATACTGGCTTGAGAATTTAATATTTTACATGCAGGTGCAACAAGAAATTGATAGTTCAAAAAACCCTGTAGTTTTTTTTATTTGTGCTTATTCTATCAGCGTTGGCTGTTTGGTGGGTTCCTTGGTCAGTGTCAGTGATCAGCTGCATTGTTCCCCCAATTTGTAGGCTTAGATATTATTTATAGTCTTTACAAACACAATACACATGAGCATTAATTGGACTTTGTCGTGAAAACAATGTTGTCGCAGTTGGGCATTATACATATTAATGTGATCATTTAAAGCCTGGCTTGTTCATTTACTAAAACTACAGTATACTGAGATATACTGTAGTTTTAGTTGCATAAATGGCAACTAATATCTTCATTACAACTAGTTTTAAATCCTTAACTTCGAAATCATCCTGATTGGTAGACCAGCTTAGCCTGTTTTGTTTTGGAATCATTTGGAATGGCCCTTAAAGTGTCCCCCTGGTAAAATCAAATGCTGTGCTCCTGTCGTTTTCTGCAGCAGCAGTCAATGACAACGATTAGCTATAGCCTCCAGTGCTGTCTTTATCCTCAAGGTTAGATATGGCCTAGAGCCTTGCACAGTAGCAGTGGAACAGAGCAATATTTCACAAAAAGATAAAAATATCAGTTGAAATAATTTGATTTTTTGGAATGTAATGATAGTGCTGGTATGGTAGCACTGTATATATAGTCCAGGGTATTTTGTTTCAGAAAAATATATGTTACACATTCATACATTCATTATAATTGTATGACTAATGAGTCAGAGTTTAATAAATCATTTAAAACATCCTTCAAGCCAAAATACCAAACTTTTCTTAAGTTTCAGGTTATGAATTATGAAAATTTGCTGTGTTGTTTTCTCAGTTTGACAAAACAAGCAAGTTAAAGACACAACCCTGGTCAGGAAAATGTGAATGGTGTTTTTACTACATTGTATAATATCACAAGTGATGTGGTTCTAACTAAATTCAATAGTTTCAGGGTAAAAAAAATCTGAATTTTAATAGCTATGAAAACATGTTCATATTTAGACATGATAACCAAATAATCAAGATGTCATGGCTCCCCTGACTCCCATCTCCCCTCCTCAACTTGGCCCTATCTTGCCCTTTTCCTCACTCCTCTCTACTTGCATCTCCTGCACATTATCTCTCTGCCTTTCTCTCACTCCTACTCTACTACTCCACTGGCCCTGCCCCCCCACCCATACCCCCTCCTCTCTCACCCTTTCTCCCTGTCTTTCCTATGCCTCTCTATCAGGAAGAGAAGAGAGGCTCCCCAGAGGGACTGTGGTTCGTTCCCGCTGCCGCCTACACTGGCTTAATGAGGAGCCTGCGGGAAGGGGTGAGTGTCTCTGTGTATGTCTGCGTGTGTCTGTTTTTGTGTCTGTGCTTGTGTAGCTGTGACTAAGTCTCTCTCACTGTGTGTGCCTGCAAGTATGTGTATGTGGAAGTGTGTGGCAGGGGATCCCTGTGAACAGTAATGATGAGGCAGCTGTGGGGGCCTAAAGCGTTGTTTGCCAGCTGCAAGTCAAGGGCATGCAGAGCAGTCACACACACACACACACACACACACACACGCACATGCGTGTGCACACACACTCTTACCTGCATCAAACACAGCCCTTTACTGCTCAGCAGCCTGACCTCAGTAGCAATTAGGACCCTCCAGACACACACATACAGTAGTTCGAGCAGAAGCAAAAGCATAAATACATAGCTCTATTCTTTTTGCTGGTTTTCTATTTTTCTCATCTCGCTCATCTCTTTTCTGTTTCATTATGTTTCCCCTCTTACTGGACCATCAAAATAATTAATAAGTAAATCAATATTAACAAGTAAAGATCTCCCCCATGATGTGTTAAGAAATAAACAGGTACTGTATTGATCATGGCGTCAGGCTACTGATGAGCGATGGTTGACATGGTCTTATTTTACTTTGGATCTTGTCTTTCTAACCTACAGCAACAACTGTCCATGTCTTCTTCTCATGTCACTGCAAACACGATGGCCAGAACGAATCCTATTAATGGTTTCAATTTACTGCGTATGAATGAAATCATGTGCGTTCATACCTGTCATTCTAAGATATGATGTTGTTTTTCTTTGTATTGCTCTCACAGGGTGGGCCACTGCTGCTAAACGAGGAATATTTTAGTGGCTTGTGGGACTGAGAGATGCGGTGGACAGGCAGAGTGTGAGAAGGGCATGGATTGGAAGGATGTTGTTTTGTCTCTCAGGGGTAGTAGAGGTCTTTACAGTGGTGGCCCGCTGTAGCAGAATGAATATAGATGAAACTGGTCTGCACAGTTGTCAGCTAGTACCTACTGTTGCTTCATTACCGCTGGGAGTGTAGTGGGGGGTAGATGAACAGAGGAGGGGTGCGTGTGACAGGGAGAGGGGTTGAGGGGAGGAGTGAGGAGGTTGACTTATTTATCATTATTGAGCTGTGAGTGCACTGGTGGAAACACACACTCACACACACGCAGCCTTAGGGAGCAGACACTCATCCTCAGACCCACCCTGCCTCCCTGTTTTCATTTCTCTCCCTCCTTTCCACTCCCTCTCTCAACACTGTGCTTCTCTGGCTTGCTGTGTTTTTTTTTTTTCTCGTGAATTCACAAGTATATTTGGCATTATTATTACATAGCTGTCTAAATAGTCTAACTTTTTCTCAGGGGCAATGCTTTCCTGGTGTTAACAAGGTGGTTACACTCTACCATAGTTTGCTTCACTAACAGGGACAGTCATATACAGTTGGACTTAGAGGAGATATAATGGTATAATGGTCTCAAATATAAACCATGTTACTGTAGCTTATTATCCAGTTATGGCCAGTGGAGTGTTACGGCTTGTTAATTTGAACATGGTTACTGGTAGCTCGAATTGTTGTGGCATGCTTCTGACAAATTGTGTACTTTCCTGAAACTAATTACAAATCGTCAATCACCATCCATTTCAGGGGAATTTGTTTGTGAATTTCTTTGTGTGACTTTTCAGCTCTGAGTGGGAACTAACTAATCAGACATGAACAGCTGTGGGAAGCCTCCCAAAGGACATCTCATGCATTCTGCCTTCTTTCGCTTTCCCCTCTCCCCTGAAAATCAGCTATCAGGGCAAACTTGAAAACACATCAACTTGCCGTTGATATGTGTACTGGATTTCAGAACCCATACAATAACAAACACGTACAGTAAACTGAGTTTGCTTCAGTTCTTTAAGAACCCATGACTTTTGCGTCTCTTTTCTTTCCAAACCCTACCTATGTCCTTGCATTACACTGGACAACAAAGATTTTGCTACTGAGAATCTGTCCAGCACGTCAAGATTTAATGTTATATGCATGGTCAATGTTTCCGATACATGCTATTTGCAGTGCCCAGCTGGTACACCGTTTTGCAAATAAGACAGCAACTCAATTTTATGATATTCGATCATTTACATACATGAAAGTTAAAATGGAGGGAGCACTGGAGGGACTCTGTTCTGTTTGGATAATCCAGGCATAGGTCTTACAGTGGAGCATCTGGTCAAACAGGCAGCAGCAATAAAGAAAGAAAAGCCATGTGTGTGTGAGAGTGTGTATATATGTGTGAGTGCGTGCATGCTTGTGTGTGTGTGTGTGTGTGTGTGAGGACAACAACAATATCACTATACAGTACTTGGCTGCTTGTCTGACAATGTTAGTCTCACAATTAACATCTAACATTAACATTTTTTGCACAGCACATCAATAACCATCACCAATAAACTTTTACAGCTTTTTTTTAGATGATTGATTGATCTAAAGGCATCAGAGTTAGTGTAAGTTTAATCGATCATAAAATTTCTTTTATTCACACTGCCATGTCACCAACCATCCAAATAGGCAAACGACAACCGCAAACAATCTTTATTCACCATTTAGAAACACACCACCATCACCACACAAATCTAATCATTTTAAAACACAGAACCTGCAGTAAGACTGGCTGCTAAAACTGTTTTTCTGGTGTGTAATACATACCTCCATAAAGCATATTTTGCCTGCCTTGAGTCTGCTAGTGGGAAAAGATGTTTTTGGTGATGATACTGCAGTAGTAAAAATACATATAATGACCAAAGCAGAGTAATATAATAAGGGTCGTAGGTAGCCAGTAAATAACCAAATTGGGCAAACAGGACAGACATGGGGAGGAAAATGTAGATGAGATGCTGTGATAGTATTTACTTACTGAAAAAAGAGCACAGGTAATGAGAGAAAATTAGAGGGCAGTGTAGATACCATAAATTACACTGAGATAAACATGTTGTGTTGTGTTGTGTGCGTGTGAGACTAGTCAGATAGATACTCTCCAAAGTAATATTCCCACCAATTTTGATTGCATGCAGGATAATACGTTTATAAGCCATACATGACAAAGCAGTGTTTTTCTGACTCAATGCAATGCATCATTGAAGTAACAAAAAACAGTTACTTGTTTTAATGTTGTGGGTGATTATCATAAATGTAAATGGAATTAGGCTCAGTTCTTTATGCATACATTTGGTGGATTTTTAGATTTTGCAGCAGCTGGAAACACTTTTAATGAGCTTATATCTCTTATAAACCCCAAAACAACAAGCTAACAGGAACTTTAAATGCATCATGTAGCTGGGAGGAAATGCAGAGATGGGTGATAATTGTAGGGTTGACACAAGCACTATTCATTTATACGCCTTCACTTGATCAACTGTTTATCAAAATACTATTTAGTGCTGTTTAAATAAAATATTTGGGGTAAGACCAGTCAAATGCTGGACCATGGCCTTCATGATTCAAAAACACTGATTGTCTCTTTTGGGTTTCACTTGACCTTGAGTTGAAAACTAAATATTTTTAAACTCCTACACAGTGGTTCGGGTGTTAAGATGATAACAGTTGGCTGTGCCCTCATTGAATACAAATGCAGTTTTAAAGTTTTTAACAAATTGGGTGTTTGAAACTATGCATGACTTATTACCAAAGACTTGATAAAATTTGGTAATGTCAGATAATATAGTATTATCTGACGTAACCATCCAATACCTCCTCAGTATTGTTATATTGCATCAATTAAGTATTAGTAAGGTATTTTTCATGTAGTGTTGTTTGGACAAGGAGATTGTCTACCCATGTGCTAAATGTAAATCCAGTGCCACACACTTTTCATTGCATGACAGCTTGGAGATACAGTGCCAAGACCCTGTCGAATGTGCTCCAGGCGATGTGGTTTTGATGCGTTTTCTGACCTGCTGGATTGCCCCAGCCCCCTTCACTGCTGCTGAGAGTTTTCCTGATTTACAAGTAAAGCACTGGAGTAAGGGATAGAGATCACTGCATTAGAAGAAGGGTCGGCTACGGGGGCTGGGTTGGGGGTGAGGGGGTCGAGTGTGGGCACAGAGCCAAAGAGAGTACGGTGGTTGTACTGGTCGAGAGTAGGATGGTGGGGGATGGCAGGAAGTGACAGAGGGGAAGAGAGAGAGAAGGATCGGTGTAGTGGGGGGGAGGGTCAGAGAGAGAAAGAGCGATAGCTGGAGTTGGAGAGGGGGAGTGGATGGCACAGTGAAAGACAGGTTTCCAGACCAGATTTGAGCTGCAGGAAATTATTTATGAGCATGAACAAGATGCTTCTGCTGCCTATGAAGGAAAAATCTGTGTGTGTGTGTGCGTGTGTGCGTGTGTGCGTGTGTGCACAAGCACGGGCATGTGCAGCAGAAATGGGGTGTGAAAAGTATTACAGTGAAGCCAAGGGGCAGAAGGCAGAAATCCCCCTACAAGTGCATGTGCACACATACACACACACACACACACACACACACACACACACACACACACACACAGAGCAGTGGTGAGCCTATTAATGATTTATCATGATCTTCCACAAAGGAAAGGGGAACAGGGGGGCTCTCTCATACAGTCGTGGGTCTTACCCTCGTGTCTCCAACATAGAATGTGACCACTCCTTGTGCATGTAGGAGGACACACACACACGTGCACACACGTACACACACGTGCACACACGTGCACACACACACGCCCTTGTATAAGTAGAAATTTACTGTAAAAAGTTTTTAATTGATTTACACTTACACACAGACAAATGGGAGGAACAGGACAACTAATAACTGTGTATGTGTTCAGTATTGTCACTTTCCTCTCAGATTGTCCCTCTCTTTTACATTTTGTTTGTTGTTTGCTGCTGTACCTGTTAGCTGTACTTGAATGTGCTGGTTTTTCCTCTTCCTGCTTTTTAACCCCTACTTGTTGTTTCTTTTCTCCCGTTTCGTCCAAGCACGTCTCTCTGTCTGCCTGTTGGCCAGTTAATCAGACTGTCTGTCTCTCTCTTTGAGTGTGGTTATTATTGGCGTTAGATGTGCTGTGCGAGACTGATAGATGAGTGTCTGTTTCTGCCACAGGGGCTCATTCAAGACCAGGTGCACAAGCTTCGGAAAGGACTTCAATTACAGAGGAAGACCACATCAGACATGTGAACACACACAGGCATACACTCAAACCCTGCGTCAGTTCATGTGATGTGAGGTACATCTCTTTCTAGTT
This sequence comes from Trinectes maculatus, assembly GCA_016785345.1. NCBI lineage: Eukaryota > Metazoa > Chordata > Actinopteri > Pleuronectiformes > Achiridae > Trinectes > Trinectes maculatus. The sequence continues at coordinate 194,277 of JAFBJQ010000105.1, forward strand.
GAGACTCAGAGGACAGGTGCAAACACGCAGGGATTTAAAACTAATCTCCTGATCAACACTTGAAGACAGGGTTTTATTGTTCCATATCTGCAGAGCCTTAAACTCTTTTCATCGAAAAGCAAAGGTTTTCCCACCTTTTTTAAGCTAGGGGTTTAAAGTTGCTTAAATCATATCTGTCAGCCCCAAGCTGCAGTAAAGGCAGATTTTAAATGTAACACAGTTTGCAGTAAAATCATTAGTCCCGTTGAAACCTGACAAAAAAGATGCAAATAGGCCAAAAAAGATGAGGCACTCCAGTGAGCCAGTGTGAACTGTAGCAGGACTCTGGGACGGCCTCACACAGATGGATTGCAGTTAGCATTCATTTTAGCATTCATACCTGTGCTTTCTTTGCACGTGACACCAAAACATCTTATCAGCCAGAGCATTTTGAGTCATTTCACCTTGTATTCTGATGACTGATGTCTGTGGGTCATGACAGCAGTCATGCTGTACAGTGTAGTCAATTTCTGACTTTAAATGCTCAAGCTCCAAATCAACCATTGTTCGACATGTTCCTCAGTTGAATGTTGGACTGATGACCATGATGGCGGACATCTTATGGGCACATATAGTCTTTTGACTTTAAAACTATTTGCGTAGCTGTAGAAAAATAAGTTAAAAATTAAGTTAGTAAATATATTCAATAGAGAGGGTTAACATTATACCAATGTTATGCTGAATATAACTCACCTCCAAATAAATTGTGTTTTTATATGGAAAAACTGTACTGTGATTGTATAACTTCAGTGATGTCAAGTAAAATTACAGATTTCTCATTTAAACTCAAACTTGGCAAAGACCTTGTGCGTTGAGAAAAAAAACATCTCAGATGACCTTGTAGCCAAAGAAATTGCAGAGGCCACTGGAAAATTCTTACTTTTATTTCTTTAAAGTTGACTTTCTGGAAATGTGAGGTTTAAGTAGTACACTGAGTATAATATAATGAGTGTGTGAACTCGTTTCTCACACCAGGAGAAATTATAATGAGAATAACTTACTCTTTCCTCTGTCTCCTGACTTCCTCTCTCTGCATCATAATGATGGAGGTTTTTGCATGAACTACTTGTCTCTCACCACATGTAAGGGTATCTCTCATTCTATCTCTTCCCTTTCTTTCAGTCTCCCCCCCTCTATTTTTTCTCTGTGTAGTCCCTGGCAGGGCTACAGTCTATTAAACACACAGACAGTGGGTGCTCCCCCGTGGGCTCATTAGTGAGCTGGCCCGCACAGCCGAGGGAATGTTGGAACCGACCATTCAACTGGTTCCCAGAGGGGTGCCAGAGGATTCATTATGTTGTCGCACTAGGTAGTCCCTTGGTGTTGAATACACAATGCGATTTTCTGTATTGGATTAATGTGTAGGTTATTCAGCTATCAGTTATGATTAGTGTTAATATGGTGTTGAAAAGGAAGTGTCTTTTAATTTCTGTAGCATGTGGATCACAGCCTGGTCAGTGATGCAATGTTTTTCTCAGTCCTAAAACCTTCATTTTGTGCTGGACACAAGGTTTCTATAGACAGAGGGGGCATTATCTTCCCTGGTTGGAATAGTTTATATATTTAGGTGGTCGTGATTTAACACCTGAAATGACGATCAGTTTTTTGTGACATAACAGCAACTATGTGGTCTGTTTAAATCTGTGTCTATTAGAATATTTTTGGCGACTTTTTTTTAATGGAAGAAATATATCTCATCATTATCCATCAAAAACTTTTTGAAATCACTGCTGGAGATGTATTTATGTAACCCACAACCCATAGCTACACAGCATTATACTGCAACTGAGCATACAGATAAACACCAGAGAAGTTATAATAAAAAATACCTTTAATGGCAAAATCCTGGTATTATCTAGTTATTCTATAGATCAGTGTTTTTCAACCTTTTTTTGAGCCACGGCACATTTTTTACATTAAACAAAATCCTGTGGCACACCAGCAATCAAGCAAGTTACAAAATGTTACAAAAAGTTTCCAAAACAACACTTTCGATGTCTGCAGACATATCATCAATACGTCTGGCAACATGCAGCCCTGGCCCTCAGGCCGTAACACAGGCACAAACAATCATTTTCAATGACTAAATATTTTTTTGACCTATTAAGTGAAATTGGACAATTTCCCACGACACACCTGACGATCTCTCATAACATGCTGGTGTGCAACGGCACAGGGTTTGAAAATCACTGTTATATATGACAAAAATGTTGTGCTCTTTGTGTACAGTGCATACACCAGCGTGTGGACAACCAGCCCAGTTATGTGTGAAATTTGCAAAAATAAGTACTGTAATAATGCCATTATCAGTCACCTGCGCCACTTTTTTTTTAGAATTACCATGATAAATTGACATTGTGGAATGAATGTTTGAGCTGTTATTATGAAACTTTACCACAAAATAGAATTAACTGTTTTATGAATAGGCTCTATTGTATCTCATATCTCGGGAGAGTAGCGTCTAAGTGATGTAACACAGTGAAACACAATAATAACCTGACAGAAGCAATCACTTCTGTTCCAGTTCCTGTCTTTCTCCACAATGACTGTCGTAGAAAAACTCATTTCCTCAGCCATAGAGATTTCATTAGTCTGGCGCCATTGTCTGAACACAAACAACTATTCTCTACCCAGGCAAAGGTGTGTGTGTGTGTGTGTGTGTTGGCACATGCAGTATACACATAAGCATACTACACAAAAACTTCCACATTAATTCATATGTGCTCACATGTGCACACACACAGCCTCCCTCTCCTTTTCATGTTGAGGCGATGCAAGGAGCCAATGTAATTGTGTTTGTGCTTACATTTTTGTCTTTGTTAATTTCTGCTTTTTCCTATGTATATTTTTTCCATTGTTTAGCTTTCAGTTTGTAAGAAGAGTTCATTTAAGAATGAACTGGTGGAAATGCTGCACACAATGGCATCACAGTATTTTCATGGACACGGCACTTTGAAGGTGTTGTGTGATGTTAGTATGCACGTGCACTTTAACACAGCAGTATGAGAGCTTGTCTTTGCAAATATTAGTACTAATTGAAGACACTCACCACTTGGCTATTCTAATATTAATTTTTTGCACTGTGCTTTTGTCTGAGGAGGACGTTCAACATATTCTGAAGTACCACAGTATGTCTTAATCTAGAGTGAGTCTACGCATGTTTCTGAATATTTCTTATTTTTTTGCTCTTAACCATGCAAGGACTCTACTAAGGGCCACTCAGTTCAGTCACAGTGATGATTCTGAGGAGTTTGGATTCAAGTTGCAAGTTTTTTGACGCATGCATAGCTCCACATTCATCCACGAATGGACTATATCGTTGCTATAGCAATGTGTATGAGTGCTCATGTTGAATTCATTGGCTAGACATTACCAAATTATTATTTTTTTGGTAAGAGACAGTCCTCAAGATTAGAGAAATTAAATTCAATTAATTGTGTACACTTGTTACACTTGTTAAAGTACCAGTACTTTACAATGCTGAATTCAAATGATTGAAAGGCTTTTGTCTGTGCGACAGGATGATTCCATAGTTTATCACATCATGGCAAAAATCAAAGAAAACATATCTACCACTGTATCTGGGTCCTCTCACCACCTATTCACAGCAGACATGGGCTCTGCCCTGTGGTAACTGTTCACCCACTCCACTGTGTGCAAGACTGTGTACAGATATTTCAGTAAACACTTTGCAGGTCCAACAAACACAAATACATGAGTCACATGTTTTTTGACCAAATTTGGATGTTGAAAATAAAAAAACACCTTCTGATATAAAATGACAACTTATAACTTGGTTTAAATCGGGCACTGTGGATTTACTGAACAAATATTTTGATAGGTATCGTGTACCATAAGCCAACATGCAGCATTCATATTTTTCAGTCCCCTGATCTACTCATTAAAATATTAAAATTCTCTGTTAATGGTGGAATTGGTGAAAAATCAGTAGGTTATTTGTTGCTCCTTATTATGTAGGCTACCGTGTCTCTTTTTTCTAATTACAACTTGCTTCTTAACTCAACAAGGAAATGGTAATACACAATCGATGTCTTCAGTCTCTGTCTAGGGTAAGTCGGGTGCTCCTAGCAGTCTTCTTGGCAGTGATTGACATATTTGGCCCTGGGGCCATCTTGGAGGGTGTGGCTGGAGCTGGGGCAAGAGTCCAGCAGCATCTGCTCACTGGCCACTGCGTTAGTCACCTCACGCATCCAAACACACCACATCACACAGTCCAGGATAGTGTAGTGTAAGCTTTTGTTTACACAACTGTAAAGATTGTAACATAAAAAAATCTTAATTCATTCAAATCAAACTTAAACAAACAAGCACGGTTGCCATTCAAAGAAATATATTGTTTTGATGTTGTCTTTTGGTAATGCTACAGAGAAATCCCATAAATTTGGTCTCATCAGTTCTTAGAGGGTTGTTTTTTTAACGTTTATGTTGGAATTATTACTAATGAGGACGACTGTACACACGCACTGAGGGATGAAAATGCTAGATAAAAACAGAAATGGCTTCAAATTTCCTAAACCTAGTTTTATGCTTCCTCTCTCTCTCTCTCTCTTTATGACTCTACCCTACAGTTCATGAACTAATGCTGAACTGTGCACAGACCAATTTGTCAGGAATTTCTTATTTAATTTTTCATAAGAGAACCCATGAAATGTGTATATGAAGTGCTAATTTTGCTTGGGCAGGGGGCTGAAATCGATTTGAAGGTTTTTAACATAGAGTCTAGCATTGGTAATTGACTGATCAGAACTGAATTTATTTGCATTTAGCATTGCCAATGTAACACCAGAATACAAAGTTAGTACTTTAACTATTTTCTAATTATACACTGATATGCATTCAACCCCCCATCCCAACCCTCCTCTCCCCTGGCACAAAGACAGACAGTCCAAGAGTTTGTTTACACAGAACTCTATCTATCGGTGTGTGTGTGTGTGTGTGTGTGTGTGTGTGTGTGTGTGTGTGTGTGTGTATGTGTGTGTGTGTTTTGGACGGGCATGTGCAAAAGACTGCATGTTATGAGAGGCCGTTTAGGAAATAATTCATATTTGCTCTCACATTTACTATCATACTCTCCCACAAACACTACCATAGTCACGCACATTTACTATCATACTCTCCCACAAACACTACCATAGTCACGCACATTTACTATCATACTCTCTCACAAA
>JAFBJQ010000105.1:199617-216692 GCA_016785345.1 Trinectes maculatus
GTGTGTGTGTGTGTGTGTGTGTGTGTGTGTGTGTGTGTGTGTGTGTGTGTGTGTGTGTGTGTGTGTGTGTGTGTGTGTTTGTGTGTTTTGGACGGGCATGTGCAAAAGACTGCATGTCTATGTGCACACACATTCACATACACTAATTTGTAGAGTGTGTCAGTATCTGGGCTAATTGGCTGAATAAAAGCGCTGCAGCCTTGTACTTCAGCAAAGCATTATGGGTAGTGGGGAGGGACTTATCAGCTAGGCACACACTACTGGGCTTTGAAATTAATTAACTTGGTGTGTCATCCCATAAACACAGATGTATGCTCATTCTCTCACAAACTCACACACGGGCATGCACACAGTCTGTAGTGTATGGAGTTGTTGATAATGATAATGGTAATTAATGTTGGCCAGTCATACATTTTCTCCAACTAGTTACACCACTGTATGTCTTTCTACAAGTTTGTTTATGGGTGTGCATGTTTGTGTTATAACATGGAGTCTAAGCTGATAATTTTTTTAGCACACACATTTTTCACATTTTCAAACAAATTGTTTTTTACCTCAAGAAAATTTTAATATAAATTAATTTCTCATCTTTTCACATACATTATTTGGATACAATGCAGTAAAACAATAGTGGTAAGGATTATGATGAGATGAAACAGAGCTTTAGACAATGAAAGCATTTTCAATTCATAGATTCTCTGAATCGACTTACTTAAAGATTTTACCTAATTAACATTTAGGTGATACTAGAAGAAGATAATTGATCTTGAACTGTACTGTACACCAGCAAAAATGGAGAAAACCGTCTCAGGAAGATTCAATGTATTCGTTTGTGTTTGTATCTGTTAGGATTTGGTGTTGAAGGTGCTGGGCTGTCTAGCGAGTCCATCTCCAGTAACAAGAGCCCAAAACAATGCTCCTACTCCTACTGCTAATCCAGGACTTCTCACAAATACTGCTTTACTGCTGACAACACAGGTAAGCACTCACACACAGACACAGATATGCACTCGCCTGTAGAGACCAGTTGTCTCTGCAAAACATATCTAGAACATGTTTTGTTACCAGGTAAATTATTTGTATACGTACATTTATTTTATTTGTCATATTGGGCAACAACTAGACTATTGCTCTCATTTGGTCTGACTTATTATGACCAAGCATGTTTGTATAAAAAATGTATACAATTTATTTCATGCTTCAGGTCTTCGTTAATAGCTCTAAGCTTATGAGCGAATACAAATCTTTTTAAAGGATTGTGACACTGGACACAGGGTTTGCAAGAATGTTCCTCAGTGGGAAGTAGCCTTGCATATGGTCTGCCAAGGTCAATAGCTAGCTGGAAAATTAGATACCACCCTGTCCGCTATAACGGATGCTGCAAGTTTGAGTTATGAGTAACAGTATTTTTAACTGTACTGTACAGTAACACAGTAACAACAAGTAGATGCTCTTTGTTTTGGTATAATTGTTATCTTACCACATCCTGTAGTTTGGTGCTTCCGCCTTCTACCTCACTGAGATTTGGACCAGTGAAGCTTACTCATAACACCAATCAGTCTGTCAGACCCACTGGCCAGTTTGTTTCTCTGGAATGTAGCAGCCCATGTTCACAAATAGAGTGGACAGTCAGAGAACAAACAAAATAGCTTGTGTGAATTCCATACCACAGTGGGATTCCCATTTAATTATTGAGCTGTAGCTTTCACCGTGTGTTTTCTTACTTCTTAGCTACTTGTAGCTAAAATAAAACTCCCATTCTGGCATATAGTGTAATACTAACTACACCAACTACTAATCTTTGTAGTAAATTGTTGTGAAGTACACATCATCTACGAATAGAATAGAATGTCTTTGTTGTCATTGTCATGAGTACAACAAAGTGCTTTTTCCTAAGGTGCATTTAAAACAGTTAAAGCACACAAAACACAAAATGTACATAAAAGAACAACAACATTTATAAAATTTATAAAACCATACATTCATCTAGTTATCTGTGTTACACATTATCTAGTTTCACTCATGGGGATCACAGTGTTCCTGGTGTTTCCAGTCAGCTTATAGAGGTCAATTTACACAAAAAAACCCAAGTATGTTGGAAGATTAAGCCAATAAAATGACAGACAGACAGACAGACAGACAGACAGACAGACAGACAGATAGATAGAGTTTTCTGTTATTTGAAGCAGCCTGATTGTAGCTGGAAGACTGAGGTTGATGGTACATGTATGTACTCTCTGTAACCTTTACACTAACTAGCACAGCAGCTGTGGGAATTGTAATATGAATGTATGTACCCTGGACATTCAGTCTGTGCTGCTGCATGTTGGAACTTCACTAGAACTTCAGATGGTTCATTACAGCTGGTTGTCCTGTGTTTCACCCTGCTTTAACTTGCAATGCAGCTGTTACACTGTGGCATTGCTCATGCGATCAAAAACATGTATGTTTATGCATGATATTTGTGTGTGTGTGTGTGTGTGTGTGTGCGTTTGTGTGTATAAACACACACACACACACACACACATATATATATATATATATATATATATATATATATATATATTTGTACAGTTCCCCAGTAATTTTTACTAGTTGTGGTTCTGTTTGAAGAAGGTTGCCATAACATATGGATAAAATAGGTCTCTACTCTTCCGCTATTTTTCCATCTCCTTTTCCTCACACAGTTTGTTTTCTTTTTTATTGAAATGCATCCTGGATACATTCTTCTGTCTTCACCATGACTGGCTCACATTGAGGAGGTCATTATGTATAATGAAGTCACTTGCTTTGTGAGTGTGGTGTTAATTGACACTTATGTCACAGGATTAAAAACATAAAGGAGCAGTTAGAAATAACTGAAACAATTTAGTTGCTAGAATTGGATTTGGTTGTGTGGCCAAGATTCTCTTGGAAAATAAAAGATAGTAAGGTACCACTATATAAAGCATCTCTGGGGTTAGAAAAAGTTTCCACATTTAAGCAGCAACATTCCACATAAACATATGTATGTATAAATATAGTCATAAATAGTCTCAAAATAAAACAGACAACAGTGTTGAATCAGCAGATTATCTCCTTCCCCTGTAGGATCCTTTTTGATCAGACCTTTCTCTTACCATGAGAGACAGCCTCATGCCAGTGCACCATGTACCTATTATCATTTTGCTTTCTGTGAGGATAAAATTCCTGGAGCTGTGAACACATCCCACTGTATCAGATACACCCTCAAATAGAACTAAGGTGTTTTTAATTTTCACTTTCTCTTCAACTCATTTCCTCTGCCTGCCCACCTCTCTCTCTCTCTCTCTCTCTGTCTCTCTCTCTCTCTCGCTCTCTCTCTGTCTGTCTCTCCCCTCTCACTTGCTCTTCCTCTGTTCACTGGGTTAGAGCTGTCAGATTTGACCTGCCTGTCTCTCTCCCACCGAGCCTCTGCCTGGCTCCACCACACACACACAGACACACACACAAAGACACACGTCTTTCCCTCTGTCTTGCGTTCACTAAGGCATGCTGTGCTTAATTAGCTCCTCAGTGGTGTAAAAATATGTGTGTGTGTGTGTGCATGCGCGTGCATGCGTGTGTGTATTTGTCTGTTTGAGACAAACTTGTGCAGGCCTTACCGAGGAAGTGTCAAGATTGCCATTGGGAGTGGAGTGAAATGGCTGTCAACAGACACACACACACACACAATAGAGAGGGCTACTTGTAGGTCAGTTGTGTGTGGGTACTCTGTGAGTCTCCCATAGAGACTGACAGAGAGGTGGCTAATTTGTCTCTCTTTATTTAGCAATCTGGAAAAATGACTGAATGACTAATAGAGGAACACAGAGGCAGAAGTCTAGTAGAGAAACAAATAGGCAGACAGACAGGATGCTGGCATAGAGCTCTATGGAGAGACAGACTGCTTATCAACTACAGAGAGTAATACTTGTATACAGCTGTATACTTTTTGTACTAGTAAACATATGGTTAGGTAATTAGAAATGCTTACTTATTACTGTTACAGATTTCATATATTCAAATATAAAGTAAAGATTTAGCCCAACTTGAAATTTAGATTACTGGGACTAACATTATTCATAGTGCACAGAGGACGAATCCTAATATTGTGATGATTCTCTGTTATAATGTTTGGTTCTACAATGAGGTTGACTTGGGAAATTTCACAAAAACAGTTGCATGAATTGCCATAAATTATATTAGACATCATCCATCCCCGAAGGTGAATTGTAATATTCACACATTTGTGTCAAGAAACAAAAGCTGTTAGTAATAGTTAAACATTAGTTCAAGCTTCTGGGGTGTAATTAGTTACCGTAATGTTCTTATGGCGGTTTGAGTTGAAATACTCAAACCGCCATTACTGTTACTCTGCCGACTAGAGTTTGGCACCTGAATGAATATTTTCTTTGTAAAGTTTATAGTGCAAGTTTAAATCTGTCTGCACACTCTTGCCACTTTAAAGCATAGAATCAATATTTGTGAGCTAATGTGACTTTTCTGAATTGGTCTGCGTTGAAATATGCGTGTGGGTGTATTTGTGTGAATTAGAAGTGGTAAACTTTCTGCTCTAATGTGCAGTTGTCCATAAACATTTTGTCAAACCTCAGCTCACAAACTGGAATTATGTTAAATCATAATGTGCTGACATTTTCATGATTTGGCTCTTTGTCATTAAGTTGATACTGGTGAGCTGACAGTGAGTGGAGCAGTACAATGTAATGAAACACTGAAAGTAGCCATAACGTCAGGCATCCATAACAGGATGATTTATTGGTAATACCATGTACAGAGAGATCATCTCTTGTCCTCTCCTTAGGGGACAGCACATATGCACTGAGAGACATGATTGGGAGGAGACATGCATCTGCAGCTCAGAGCAGACAGGTAAAAAACACTTTGCCTACATTGTCTGTATAGTGCTGGAACTTCTTACATCACAGGTTGCGTAATTTTGCATATTGATTGCATGGTAATTCCAATAGATTCTCTCATAAATTAACAATATCTATAGTCAACACTGAACACAGCCTCGGTTGTCCATTTTTCAAGACAGTTGTGAAATTATCCGTGTAATGGGTAATTCCATTACATGTCCAGCACATGTTGACAAACACTAAATAAAGAAATAGAAATAGTCAAAATTAGTTAAATTGTTTGAAATAATTCATGTGTCATTTCTCAACTATGTCACCTTCATTGAGTCCAGTGAAACAAACCTAGCCAATGCTGGGAGTGAGAAGGGACAGATCTTTAGACTGTAAATGTGTTGCGCATGAGGCAAACGCATTAGCGGGGGTCAGCCACTGTATCTGCAGGAGCTGAGCGGATCATATTATCAACCATAAGCTGTTAACTCATGAATGAAATACACCCAGATGTTAGTACAAGGACTTTAGTTTCTGGTTAACCTGTCTATGTAGCTTTCTTCCTGTCTGACTCACTGACTCTCTATCTAATAACACACTGTCTATATAAATCTGTTTGTCTGTTAGATTCTTGTTTTCTGTATGTGACTGCCATTTGTTTTCAACTTGATAGTGATCCCTTGTTTGGTATTCACTCTGTCCTCCCGTCTCATGAACCTATTAATGGTCAGAGGACACAGAGTCATCTTGTGGGCTATTAGGCAAGACACTCATCAACAATCGAACCAACAGAGTCTCATTGGACCTGTGTGTGTTTGTGTGTGTGTGTGTGAGAGAGAGAGCGATAGGGCGAGATGGGACAATGAGATTGTGTTTAATGACTATTGACAGATGGAAGTGGAAAGCAGCAGGAAGCAGACGGGACTGAGGGAGAGAAGAGAGAAAAGAAATGAGAAATAGTGAAAAGGAGCACGGAGCAGTCTTGCTGGTCTTGCTGCCTCTGACAGTCAATAACACAGGAAGACACTTTAATTACCATCAGCCAGCTTAGATTAACTTGCATTACCTCCTGCACAAAGAGGCATACTCGTGTTTGAGTTAGTTTACATCTTTGAATCTGTAAAGTTTCTAATAAGTTTGCCCTCACAACTTGTTGTGAACTCCAGTGTTTCTGAACTGCTGTCCTTTGTATAGAAATGTAATATGTGACTTACCAAAGAGCCAGAATAACAACCTGAAAAGGTACAAAAAGAAGGCATTTAACTGTCGCAGCCCAATAAGATTACATTTTAGCCGCTGCTGCTGTGTTGCATTTAAAAACACGCTACTACTTGACTGATCCCAAAACAGTTTTTAAGAGCTTGTCATTTATAAACCCAACTTATATCTTATATAGACCCTGTGTTGTGAATAAACCTACAGTATCACCACGATCCCGAACGCACCTGTGTCCGTGTGCATCTCCTTACCGGCTGCCGCCCCCCTCCCCCCGCCGGCCGGCCGGCGGGGGGACATAAGTAAACACAGCTGTGGAGGTGCTGGAGAAAAAAAAAAGCCGGCAGGCGCGCTGAGAGACAGAGAGAGCGCTCAGCAACGAGTTCCCGTGTGAAGTCAGTACGTATTTACGGGGCAAACAGCTTAAGCCGAAACAAGGAAGTTCACGGGAGATGTGTCGTAACCACGAAAACGACGTAATTCGCGACCGACGTAACTCGAGGACCCCCTGTATATATATCTATATATATCTATATAGATATATCTATCTATCTATCTATCTATCTATCTATCTATCTATCTATCTATATATATATATAGATATATATATATATATAGATATAGATATAGATATAGATATAGATATATTTAGGTATAAATATCTATAATTCTTAAAAGTATAGAGGTAAAAAGATTTAAGGAACAGTGCTCATATGAGGTGTGTTTACTAGTAAAAGTCCACCTGTTGCCCTTTGATTTATGAAGAATAAAAAGTGTGTTCGGAAGCAAAAAATAAAACACTGGGGAGAAGAAAACAAAAAAATTAGATCATGCACAGACATACACGCAGACACTCCATCCAGTCTTTTGATGGCTGTGAGATTAATATACAGGCCATTAAGTGGTGGGGAGCATCCTTTGTACTTTTCTTTCCCTGGCTTTCAGTGTAATGACCTCACTCACACTCATTCAGCATTAGTGTTGTTTCTATGGTAATATTAGTAATCATGCAAATTCATGCAATGCAGATTCATGCCTAAATAAAGGCTTTGACAGTTGCGGAAGTCTGTGTGCACGTGTGTGTGTGTGTGTGTATGTGTGTGTGTGTGTGTGTGTATGATCAAAGAAAGCACTCTAGAGTGTATTTCCATAGTAATTTGATCCTCAGTGACAGTGGTCTATGTGGTTGATGGCCACAGAATGAATACAGTGCGGTGTCTTCTTTTCACCCTAAACCAAATATATATTGGATTTTAGATTTGCTGTATATTAAGTAGGTTTCAGAGAGAAGGCTAAGATGGCCTTTGTTGATATACTTTTTCATGGAAACAAATTAAACTCTATATGATTTTTAGAATGTATATTCAACAGTTAGATTTAATATAATCCTTCAGATATATAAGATAACACCTGATTTCAGTTCATTCTGCAGGATTATACAGTGTGAAGAAAAATATATAAATATTTTGGAACTCCTAAGTTTTCTTCCTAACAGATCCTCATTTTCTTTCTTGTTACTTACTTGTTATAAGAAACAGTGCATTGCTAGAGTGCACACATTGTGTAAATGTATAAGCAATGTTCCTGTGTGAGCCAATCCTGCCTGAAACTGATCTAGTAGCATTGCACAGTCTATCCTGGACAGTTTGCCAGTCTATCACAGGGCTGGCATATAAAATGAAGAAAAACAACCATTTATACTCACACTCACATTGAGGGGCAATATAAAATTGCCAGTTAACCCAATCTGCATATCTTTGGGCTGTGATTGTAAAGCTGAATAACCTGGCAAAAACCCAGGCAGGTACAGACAGAACATGAAAACAACACAAAAAGGGCTAAGACCCTTTGTACATGAAATGAAAACTGAGATGTCCAAGCATTTTAAATTCTGTGTCCACTTACTATCTTATATTTTCTAACATTCGTACAAATGGTGAATAGTAGCATTAAATGTGGTTTACAATTTATTCAAACTCCTGCTTCTGTTCTTCTTTTAAAATAATACAATAATAATACAATATACAAACTTGCTTCTGGGTAAACATCACATCCAAGAATTTGCCTACGACAAGCATTATGAGCATTGGCATTCATTGATTATACAATCTGGAGCAAGGAGATAGAGCAGCTTGCAGAAGTTCACATCAAGACAGAATAACAAGAATACAAAATAGCCACTGACATTTGCAGTGTGTTTTTCTCAATTTCCTTGACAATCTCTTATGTGGATCTATACTCTCTTCCCATACCGTTATTATTTTACCTCCAAAAAATGCCCTTTTTCCCAAATATTTTTAATGCTGCCTCTTGTTCACTTTTCTCCCACCTCAATATTTTCCCTCACATCTCCCCTGTTCTTGCCTTTCAGCACCCAAATGCTCTTCTCTTGTCCCTCCTGGCATTACTGTTTTATAAACTCTATGAAAGCCAAACGTGGGACTCATGAATGTTTGTTTCCAGGTATGAATCTCTTCTTCGCGCTATAAAGCCAATCCCGCGCTCAAACAGTTGGTATCAGCAATGGAACACAGCAAGCAGATCTGCAGGTACTGTACACACAGTCAATCATCAACACAGACAGCAAAACACTATGAAAGCATCATAAGACCGAAATGTGACAATACTATAACCTACAGTGCCATTCCAATAATTAACAGCAGTATGTACTGGTTTTATGTTATGCACGTGTTAAGTGTCAGGCTATGAAACGATGAGCAAAAGTCTATGGATGCAGTTTTATATGTAGTAACTGCCGTGGAGAGTACATGTATTAGCTGTAGATACTTTTGACTCTTTTCAAGACCGAGCTTTGGTAGTATTGGTGATTTGCAGTCCTGGCAGGCACATTTTAGGCTCTCAATGCATAATGTTTTAATGCCAAGGCCAGTCATTCCCAGTACACTACTGTGAGTTGCTACTAACTGTTTTTTATTCAAAGCCACGCATACACAAGCACAAAACATGTACAAATCTCCACACAAACACAAACCTACCTGTAAGTTAATGACTAGTACACAAGATACAGATATACACCTTATTGAATATGTAGCTGGTGCACATTCAGAGGGAATAGCAACATATATTGACATATTGTGGTGATATATTTTGGCAAACTAGTTACTACACTGCATAATGTTAAGTCAATTAAAAATTGTTAAAAAAAAGAGGTCAAATGTTGCTGTTTCACAGAGAATCTACTCATCCCTATTCTCATCCCTGTTCTAACCATGAGATGACTCACCTGTATGTGTGTGTGTGTGCGTGTGTGTGCATGATGATACGTGTGTTTGATAGATATGTTCTGACAGCGGCTGTCAGTAAGTCTTGATTCTCTGGTCACCTGTTTTCTCTTTTCAGCTGTTGACAGACACCGAGAGTGAGGGTGTAAAGAGAGGAAGCAGAGTGGGAAAAGACAGGCAGGTGATGGGGGGGGGGGGGGGGCAAAGAAGGAAAGGGGGGGGGGGGTGCAAAGAAGGATAGAGGGAGGAAGTAAGAGATGGGTGATGGAGATATATTGGAAGAAAATGTGTGCAATGGACATGGAAATGTTAATGGACAAACATTTTCGCTCAGGTGTTGTTCTCTGTTTCCTTTTTTAATAGTAAGTTATGATTCTTCACATTGATTTTTGCCCTTCCCCTATTTCCTTTTCTTTCTTCCTTCTACTTAACTTAATCTACTCAGGCCATAACAACTCAACAAACCTCTTATCACTAATATCCCACTCCCCATCCATCTCCACTCATCCCTCCCACCCTCCCAGAGTTCAAAGTTCACTCTCATTGGAGAATAGGCCCCTACTTGTCTTATCAGTCATATTACCCCCTCTCATCCTCACCCCCCCTCTTTCCTTGACACGAGTAGAGTGATGTGAACTTTTCAAATTGGTGTCAGCATTCTTCTCTGTACATCTCTGTTTTTCTCTCACTCTCTACCCCTGACATTATTAACAATATTTTAATTTTTTCACTCTCCCTCCTTCTCCTCTTCCCACCATCTTTAATTTATTAACGTTAGTGCACATTTCTGTCTTTCTGTGTGCCCTCTCTCCACCACTCTCCCTCCATCACTGCGGTTATACAATCAGAAATTAAATTGCCTGGGTCTTGGTTAGATAAGTGTGGCTATGAAGCCAGCCGTGCAGTAATTAGATGGTAAATTGGGGACATTAACGTTGGGAAGGCAGCCCGCTGTCTCTCTCTACATTATCACAGCCCAGACACACCTTCAAACAACTACATTTACCATGACCTTTAGCCAAAGAACCTCATGCTGTGTGGTAATATGTGTGCGTGTGTGTGCGTGTGTGTGTGTGTGTGTGCGTGTCTGTGCTTGTGTGTGCTTGTGTGTGCATGTATATGTATATTAGATAGTGTACTTATACACTATCTACTGCTGCTAAGTTTGCTACATGTATGTGACTGTGGCTTTTTATATATGCCCTGCTTATCAACCAAGTATAAAATTGTGTTTTTTTTATAGTTATACTGACTTGGAACATAGGGTTGTTTCAAGGGACTTTCTGGGCCCCAGGCAAAAGGGGCCTGTGTGGCCCTACATAAAACTCATAGAAAACGTAGAAAAATATCTGCTGTACTCCTGCCTACGTGCATTTTACTTTACTTTTAGTTAATGCCTAATAACCCAGTAAAACTATTTACAAATATCCTTTAGATGATTGGTATGTTATTTATTCACAGTTGAACAATCCTTCTTATGAAATATGTTAATTAGACTATAAAAATGGAAGCTCCTGGCTTGAACTTCAGTGTTAATTAAACATATTGTAAATTGTAAATATATTGTAACAGGGTTTATATTTCTGTTTCTAGATCAGTTGTTTTCAGTATTAGACCTGTATTTTTTAACTGACCGCAGCAATATCTGATTTAGAGTAGAGAAGTAGAGCTGGAGAGAGAGACAGAGTAGAGCTGATGATGTATGAATAATACAGTGTGGGTTGTCTTTTTGAGTGCGTTGTGCACTGGTCCGTTCAGTGTCTGGTGATGTGAACTGTGTCTGCTGATGTATGGCTGGTAGTTTCAGAAGGTCCTGTTTATTATGTCATACTGGCCTGGCCTGTCCTCTCATCTCTCAGCCTGTCACCTACCTAATGGGAGGCAATATATCACATCTAGGAACACACACAGACACACACACACTCACACACTCACTCACTTACCCTTTCATAAAAGACCTAACATAGGGTAACAGGCTAAATAGATAATTGATCTCTGGTTTCATTCATGTTGACAAGTGAAAAACAGTTTGGAAATGCAGCCAGTGTCCACAGCCCTGTGTTTCTATGTGCTCCTGGTGCCTACAGAATGTGATTCATCTCAATATAAAACAGGATTAGGTGACTGTCCAGAGAAAATAAACAAGTTTCAATAGATTTTAATGCTCTTCCTTTAGTAAGAACTTGTTATTGTTGTTGGACAGTAACTTTTAATGCCAAAAACGTCTACATTTTGAATGTGTTGGAACGTAATGGTTGTTACTGGAATTAGCTTGGTTAATAAAGGTTTCCATGTGTGGACACACAGCAGTCTGTTGTGAATCTAAATCAGAACGCACACATGCTGTCATTTCTGATACTGTAGAAACCTATATCTCTTCTTCTACCTTTGCCCCTTCTTACTTAAAATATATTCACATTGTTCTTTTTTTTTAATCATTACTTCCTCTTTCTACCCATTTGTTTCTCAGTTCCTCTGTCCTGCTTCTATTCTCGTGTACCAAAAGTAATCTTCTCTTACCCGATTCCCCCTTAAATCTCATATCACCTACTCGTGTCCTTGCCTCTCTTCTCTCACCTCTTTTCACTTCATCTGCTCTCATCATGTCTCCTCTTTTCGTCTCACCTCTCTCACCAATTCCACCGGTACCAGCCAGGTGTCATTGTTGCGGAACCCCAACTATAATGAAGATGAAGTGTGTGTCTGTGTGTGTGCGTGTGACTGTGCAATCAGTTGCCCTTAAATCAAATTAATTCCTCACTTTTCTATTTCTGATCCAGTATTTATTTCCTCTCCCTCCTATTCAGGTTGATCAAATGCAGCAAAATCCTACCAACAGTTTCTCAGCTCATTATGGTAAAACGCCCATCACAGCTGATTGTTCAGTTTTCATTCAAACAAGTAGTACATCACTTAGTCAGTCAGTCAGTCATTGAATCAGCGTGTTTAACAGTATTACAGTCGTTCAAATTGAACCCAGTTTTCACAGTCCTCTTCTGGACTTCCTGTTCTTCCATTGTTCTCTTTCCTCTCACTACCTCGATCAAACCCTTACTGGATGTATTTATGTAAATTAAGCTGAGTGGTGTTGACCTATTAGGGGATTGGTGTAATTGACTGGCAGGTGAACCATAGAGAGGAGAAAGGGCTGATAGAGTGGGAATATGGACTCCACTATTAAGATCGCACACACAGTGCATACACACAAACACACTGCACTTGTGTGTCATCAACAAAGCATAACAGTGTTTCCAGCAGACAATTTATTTTACCTGACCCTCTTTTACATACACACAATCTAATGCTACCGCCAACAAAGTATAGTCAGTTTTCAGAAAATCACAACATTTGTGCTGCAGCAAACAATTTATGCTCAGGTCGTGTGTGTCTGTGTGTGTGTGTGTGTGTGTATATTTGTGTGCTCACACATACCCACCTAATAATCAGTGTTCTGCATGGCTGCCTGTCCAGCCCTGAGCAGCTGATGCAGAATATTAAATACTGTTGCCCAACAGCTTGATTAACTTTTCTCCTGATTGTTTGCCCCTGTCTGAATCCGTCACGTCAGGATCCATTAGTGCAATCTGTATTGCTTACAACTGGATTGATTTATGCTGCCTGAAACACTGTGATCTGGATTGATTGCACCTGTCACTGGTGATCACACTTGTCATGGAGAAACTCACCTAATTGTATTTGTCTAGATGATGAAGTAGTTCTGCTTCAGAAATAAAAGGAGCTCAGGAAGCCAGTTAGACCAGGGTTCATAATTGGTTGGTTGCTGTGCCTGAGGAGGCAGTACACTATTTAGACTGGGTTACAATCTAAAGCCTCACAACTACCTGATAGCTGTGTGGTTGAATGCTATATGAGTTAGAGTGAAAACAATAATATTTGTTAACCATTTCTTATTGTTTTTTTCATTGTACTGTATATTAGTGGTGTGCATCAAGTCTTTTCAAGCATTATTAGTCCATAAAGATCCAAATAAATGAGCGTTGTGATTTGTTGTTACTGACAGGCAAGTTGTCCTCAGTGTGGATTGATGTCATTGTCTTTAGCCTCAGGCTACTGTGCGTGATGAGTACCAGTCAGGCTTATCGGCCCATACACAGATCACACTGATGCACACAGAGCCTGCAGGCAGAGCTGGTGTATCTCTCAGGATCAAATAGTGAAATGATGGCAGGAGAGAGAAGAAGCCGTGAATAAGTAGGAGAGAAGATTTTGCAACGAGGTGTAAAAGCAAATGAGGTGGAGGGAGAGTGAGAAGAAATAGAAGTAGGAAGGAAGTAGAGATTAGAGATAGCTTCTGGTTTCTCTTTTAAACAAGCTATTTTCACAGGTCACGGCTCGAGATTAATTTTATCTTTTGCATTACTTTTTGCTCTAATACACGCATTTTACTGCAGATGGAACATGATGCTGGTTGGCTTCTGCATAATGTGACCCACACTGCAGTAGCAACTGTCAGACCTGCTGTTTATGCGTTTGCAGATTGGTGTTAAATGGTGATCTGTGGCAAAACCAATACCCGTGAGCAAATTTACAAAACAATTATTTCTGCCATTCCTCTCTCTGTAAAGACAGGCATGGTGCACACTTCCTCCAACAGCATGAGATCTAAAACACTGAACCAAGCCACCTTAATTCAATAGACATACATAATCTAACCTGTAAGAGTACAGGTTCCAAAAACGTAAACAGAACATGCTTGATCACAGTAAACAGAAAAGTCACTTTGCATTTATTGACGTATTTTAATGGAATAAAATTGCTACACGTTTGGTGAGTCTGTGTAAATAGATTAGATTCGTTCAGAGAAAACGAATGGTTCTCACAGATTAAACAAACAAGCACAATAACACTCATTTGACTGAATTTCAACAGCAACTTACAAAATACTGTTTGAGATTAGAGCTCACTGATCTCAATAAATAAGAAGAGACATTTAGATCTATATCTACACTACAAAAGAAATGTGATTGCATCAACTATGTCAGTGAAGCAGAGTCTGTATACTGAAGTGTAGATTGATGGATTTTTTTTTTTTATCATTAAATCTCCTCAGCTGCTCCCAGGCTGTATTGAAGCCTTTTCGACATAACATTTTATTCTTGACCCACTGTGGTTCCTCTTAATTAATCCTGCCTGACAAGCACAAAGCTGCTGCAAAGTAGCCAAACAAACTTTAAGTGGTTGCTTTTAACTCCGGTCTACAGCATCCAAAATGAGGCCGGGCAAATTAACAGATGTATGGGAGACAGTGACATCCTGGCAGTACATTTACACAGTGAGGAAAACAGTTCACAAAGGTATGTGAAACATCATTCAAACTGTACTGGCAGCAGCTCACGTAAAAACCCTGCCAATACACTCACTGACATTGTGCTTTAACTAGCCCTGTGCCCAAACCTAAGATATCATGTCTAAACAACTAACCCCCATCCGACACATGATGAAATATTATGTCCCCAACTGGACAAACACTGGCCAGTTAGCTTGTCTTAGTCTGAAAACTGTCCCCAGAGATGCATATAAAATATATACATACACAACACAAACACATCACACACACACTGTATGAGCTTTTCTGAGTGTTTGTGTGTTTTATTCGTAAGGTAATGATGCATGTTACAGGTAAGGAAGTATAAGTGAAAACCATTGTGTTGTGTCCTATTTTGGAGACTGGACTATAAAAATAGACATTCCTCAGTGCTTTGTAAGATCATCTATTTATAAACCTCTGTAAGGTAAATCTGGCTGCAAGGATGGATGGATCACAGCGTTATTGTAAAATAAAGTTGGTATGTTTGCTGGAAAGAGAAAACCTCTGTTAAATTGATAACGTGTCATTTACTACAACTTTTACCTAATATGAACAAAGTTTAATTAAAGTATATTGATATTTTCGATCATGCTATTTCCCACACTGATATAATTATGATACAAGTGAAAGTGAAAACATGTATTTGAGATAATCTGCACATTAATTATGATTTAAAAACTGAAATATCTAATATATATACAACTAATCAGGGTAGATTACTTGTAGAAGCCCGTTTTGGATAATTTACACCTTTGACTCTTCTTGAGTTAAGTCTCGACAGGCTCTCCACAACTACATTTAGATGTAGAGAAGACAAGAGAGTTCATCTCATTCTTCGATCATCATAAGCTTCTTCAAATTTAAATAGATTCAGTCATCTCTTCCTTAACTGTTTGTCCAATCAACCACATATTGGATGAATAAATCAAACACAGATGCACCTGAGCAGAGTTTAAAATGCACAGAGAGGGTCTGAATATGATTTCAGAATTAGAAAATGTCATCAACATCTTGTTGTCAGTGTACAAGGACAAGCAGTCTTATCAACTTACAGTTAACACGGTATACAGTTTCTAGCATAAACACTATAATCAGTATAAAAACAGTATCATCAATATAAATAGAGGGGTCTGAAACCTTAAATACCTTCTCACTGTATACATGTCCTATGATTTATAACAGTAGGAATGAACCTATGAACTTAACCTAAAGACACAAAGTAACACAGCTTTGACTTGCTGTCAGTATGGCCTTATTGATTGGTTGACTGTAAGACTGTCAATTCGATAACCTTCTGTGTGCTTGCTAATATGAAAACATTAATATGGAAGATTGGTGTGGTATAAATTAGGCCAGGGGGCATTATTATTGATTGGACACATATGGACATGGTGTGGAAGCACAATTATAGAACTTTTATACACCGTTTGGGGAAATAACCTAAATGCAATTTCACATGGCAATTTCTAAATGGAAACGCCGGCACAGGAGCAATTACCTAAAAAGTCCTCTGAGCGCCTCACAGAGGGTCAGGAGAAATAAAAAGGATTGGTGATGGATCAAACCCGGTGAGGAACCTCAAAGACCTTCAAGGATTCTGAAGACATAGACAGCCCCTTGGGGCTTCTTTTCATTAATTAAATTACAGACATGCTATAATTAACTGACAACTTGTCAGCACCACTGCCTTAGACCAAACTAAGGGGTGGCATAAAATGCAAACACATTCTGGCTGTTTTAAATGCTGGAGGTGTTGCTCATTTCCTTATTAAATCATGCAACTGGCTTTTCAATGTGCCTGCAAACTGAAATTCACTCTTTCCAGAGGTAGATACATTTCGTATCCTTTTATAATCGGGTTATAACCCAGACTACCAAACTAAGGAGATGATCATCATATAAAGTAATGAACTTTTTGTTTAGGAGGAAGCTCTTACTCTGCAGTCAAGTTACTGTTCATCTCACAACTCTATTGCTATATACCACTCCTTTCAGTCGACAGTTTTCTCCCGCGTCATCTCATCCCTCTCCCCTGTCACCTCACACAAATCTCTCTCTCTCTCTCTCTCTCTCTCTCTCTCTCTCTCTCTCTCTCTCTCTCTCTCTCTCTGTGTATACCATCATTCCTCTGACCCCCCTCTGCTGCCCTTTCACCCCCCCATTTTACTTTCCTTCTTCTCCATCATGCTAGTTTGCCTCTTTCCTTTTCTTTCTGCCCTTTAGTTCTTTCTCTCTGTCTCTGTCTCTCACTCTTTGCTACCTCTGTCTTCATTCCCCAGGGGGTATTATCTCAGTCAGAGGGAAATCTGCCCAATTATAAACCTCATCTCCTCCCTGTCTCGTTCTCTTACAGAAACACACACGCACACACACACACACACACACACACACACACACACACACACACACACACACACA
>JAFBJQ010000105.1:217592-264827 GCA_016785345.1 Trinectes maculatus
CCTCTTTCCTTTTCTTTCTGCCCTTTAGTTCTTTCTCTCTGTCTCTGTCTCTCACTCTTTGCTACCTCTGTCTTCATTCCCCAGGGGGTATTATCTCAGTCAGAGGGAAATCTGCCCAATTATAAACCTCATCTCCTCCCTGTCTCGCTCTCTTACAGAAACACACGCACACACACACACGCACACACACACACACACACACACAGAAACACAGGCACAAAATGCATCCTGCAACCACTGCCCCCACATACGCACACTTTCTGTATCAAACACACAAAAACATTCACACAAACACAAACAGTGTATTACTTCGCCTTCCAACACACACATTCACACATACAGAAATACATGCTCACACACCTCTCTTCCGTTCCCACTTTCTGTCACACCTTAAAAAGCCAATTATACATGTTTCCTCCCTTCTCCTCTTCTCTCCATTCTTTCTTGCCATCGCTACACCAATCTAGAGTGAACCAAAACAAAAAGAGAGCAGAAACAGGAAAAGAGGTGCTAGGAGAGGTGCTAGAATTTGGAAGCGAGCGAAGGAAGAAGAGGAGCCTGAAAACAAGTTAATACAGAAAAGGAGGAGAGGAGAGGAGAGGAGAGGAGAGATAGTGTTAATTGCCTGGACAGTATTAGTGCTGGGTTGACAGTTTCTTGTTGAGAGGAGAGGTGATTGGATGATAATGATGCTGACTGAACTGCTGTATTGCTGACCCAATGGAAATTGAGCGAGAGGAGGGGTTGCTAGTGGTGGTGTGTTTTGGTGGTGAGGAATAAGAGGTGCAGAGGGAACGACGGACAAAATTGAGACACAAAATAATGACAATGAGAAAGAGAGAAAGAGGCGGCAATGTGACTGCATCACTACATGCCTAAGATCTGTGCCTTATTCCTCCTTTCTACTAATTAAAGGCCAAATCTCAAACTACATCCTGGTTCTGCAAATGGGCCTAAAAACACTTCTGGAAAGTGTCCTCCATTTAACTTCCCCCAATATTGGATCCAACTGAATAATGTAAGATTATCCAGAAAATCAAATGAGTTTTACCTAGTCCTCATGAATGTGTGTGTGCACACAGTCTCTCTCTCTCACACAAACACACACAAGCACACACACGTGTGTTAACATTATTTGTTGGCTTAAATATGCACTATCCTGGAATCATGACAATAGCATGCAGACACACTTGTGGTGCAGTAAAGCTGATGGTGGGCCTTATTAGTGTAGGAACACAAAACTAGACTAAATAGTCAAACAGCATGTAAGTGTGTATTTCTTTTTGAACATTTTGAATAACACTACTGCTAGCATTACTTCTGTCTACCTTTAAAAGTAAGATAGATAGAGAAAGGAAACTAATGTTGTGACATCTTATGTAAGTTCTACAAACTCTGAGCACCACTTAGTGATGGAAAAGTTTCTTTTTAAGTCAGTGTGATTTGAAGAGTTGCTCATGTTTGAGTAGTAAATAACAGGAATAACAGGAAGCTTTTGTTGCTTAGGTTTGAAGTTTCATTTACACTATTCTGCTTCTAATGAAAACTTCACCCGCCTTTGTAACCCATGTCTAATCAATATGTAGTGAGTGACCATTGTTAAGTTTACTCTGCATAAGTCCAGCAAGCTTAGGGGATTCAATATCCTGTATATGTTTTTTATTTGGGGCATGACAGAATACTATTATTATTCTTAGTAATATTATAATATACGTACATTACACATGAGAAACTATCTATTTAGAACACAGTGTATTTTTAAACAGGACTGCACTGTCAGATCACAGTAACAGAAGAAGGTCTCTGCTTGACTGAACAGTCCAAAGTAGCGCAGTCTGATTATTTAATTTATGAGGCAGCTTGACAAACCTGCTAACAGCCAACAGTGTGTCTCACTGACAGATGTCGAGCTCAATATCTTTCTAGTGTCTGCAGTGTTACACTTTGACTCGCAGAAATAAACACACAGCATCCACATTCTAAATAAAGATCTATTAGAATTGAAAATAACCTGGCTGTACCTTCCCCGGTGAAGAAACTGATTCAGTTGATATTTGTTATTAATATGTTTTTAGTGCACAGAAATGGACATGATGTTAGACCTGGATAGCCTAAAATTAGCACAGTGTACAGTTTATGGATATGTCAACCTAGGCAGGGCAAAAAAATGCATATAGTAGATGACTACACAGATAGGCCTGCAAAATCCACAGTATCCTCTGTGTCATGTTAAAATTTATGAGCAGAGATACATGGGTTTGCACTTTAGAAAGTTGTATTTATTCATGACTGAGCAAGAGTCTGCAACTGTAAAACATGTTCTACATTGGACAGTCCTCTAGGCAGGAAAAGAGTTAAGTGATAGCAAAGGAAAGATGAGCAGAGAAAACTGGGTTGTGCTTAGTGTCACTGTTTGTGTTACTACTGCATGTGATGACATTGTTATGTTACTCATATGGAAGAACTGAACCCTGTAAGAGTACTCGGTCTGTTTCAGTAATTAAATGTCAACCTGGGCTATTTAGTCTGCTGGTCAAGTTAAGTGACATGAAATGACAATTTACGTTTTCTACCAATGGCAGACATCCCCTTATCACAGAGAGTGAGGTGTGTTAACACTGTTAATGATGGTAACTCATTCATTAAGAAATTGATTAGTAACTGATTTTGATAATAACATATCTTTGTCACTACATCTGTAGTGATATTGACATTTCACCAGGCTTAAACAAAGCCCAGCAGATCAGCCGCAGCCTTCTCATGCTTTATTTCTTTACCACTACACAGGTTTAAAGAAGCTGCAGCGGACCCCCTGGATGGCAAGGGGCATACCATGAGGAAGATTGTGTTACAAGCTCTTCTTCAGCTACTTCACAAGACACTAAAACAAATATTACTTTTTGTCCAGTCTGGACTCAAGGTATCATTCAAGGTACAAACCTGCATCTTCACAAGTTCATGACAGCAGTTTGCATCTATTTTCCGTTGCACCAATGTGCAATCATGGTATATTGGTCCTTACAGTCTGGTGTATTCCCCACATTGATTCACCCACTGTTTATCAGTTTTAATCTCTGCTGAGCAGAATCATAAAGCAAAGTCAGCCCCCTAAAAATGTTGTCCTTGTAGCAAGTCCCTGAAGGCATGTGTGTATTTTGTGTATTGTGTGTATGTCTGTGAGTGCGTGTCCATTGATGTGTGCAGTGGAGGCTGGCAGGTTTAAGCAACTGCAATATTGAAGTTGTGGACTCAGGAGAAAGCGGATAAGGTCCCGAGTCATTGGGACACACACACACACACACACACACACACACACACACACACACACAGACACACACACACTCACAGACATACATAGAGGGGCCTGTCTGGCAATGTCCCTGCGGCCTCATTATCACCACTGGCTTTGTCCTCAGCTTGCCTCCCTACACACAGATGCACACACACACATATGCTCATATATACACACCAGCCCCCATCTCCCCATAGTGTTCACCCCAGCCCAAAACATACATATTAATGCTCAGACAGGGAGGGGGCTTAAGTGGAGGCAGGGTAAAAGACTGAGTGGAAGGGAGGAGGACAGAAGAATGAGAGAGAAGGATGGAGAGTTGGACAGGGATGGAGAAGAGAAGTGGTCAAATGTGCAGCAGAAATCAATTCTGCCAGAAATGCAAAGCTCATTATAAAGAACATTTCTGGGCAAACCAAATTAATTTGCGTAATAAAGTCTGATAAGGTGAGGGAACGTGATTTTCCCTCTCTCCCTACCCCCAAACTATTATTCTGTGAGTGAGAGAAAGGAAAACATGTGCATCAGTATAAATCTTATTCCTTTGCTAATTGGCCTGAAGTTCCACTGGTGGCATGAACTGCACTGACATGAGCCAAAGTGAGGCAGAGAGGTGCTAAAGAGGCAGGTAAGGCCACGTGGAAAACAGGAGGACTGAAGTTTAATGTTGTGTTTGTGTGACTCGCTCTGCTGCTGGGTGGGTAGGTTTGTCTGTGGGAGGGGGAGTGCAGGAACAGCAGGACTGACACCGACACAGTTATGTTACACATCACGCCTCTGATTCTTGACAGCTTGCTGTCTAAAACCATACACACGGGCGGAAATAAACTGGCTTGTTCAGGTCAATGTGAATAAGCGAAGGCAACAACTGCTAAACTGTAAGGTAATGTAACCGGATCTTGGTATAACACTGTGTTTTGAAATGAAAACTTCAATTAACTTAAATTGACAATTAAAATCTTTTGCTCATTATATGTTTTCCTGTTTAAGACGGGTTAAAAAAACACAGTGTGCACAGGAAAACTACTTCCTCCTTGAGTCAATCTATCACTATGACTTTCTGTGTTTGTCTCCCGCTGTCAGAATTTGTCTTGGCAGGTCTCTGGATCCATCATTATTGACTGTCAAATCTCTATAAATGATTTAACGTGTGTGTGTGTGTGTGTGTGTGTGTGTGTGTGTGTGTGTGTGTGTGTGTGTGTGTGTGTGTGTGTGTGTGTGTAGTGCCAGAGGCTATCTTGTCCAGCAGTAGAGATGGAGGCTGCAGAGAAGCTGCTTCTAGCCAACAGACCCTTGAGCCAACTCAGCACACACACCTCATTCACATGGTGAGACCAACACTCAGAGTGTGCATGTGTGCGTAGATGTTTATATGCTGGATGTCTAAATGCATGATGGGTGCAGTGAGACAAACTGAATACACTCGTATTTATCGAAGGAATTGTACATGTGTGTACAGAGATTCAAATAGAAAAACACACCTGTGCAGGAAAAACTCTTGTTCAGGAGAAGTATGATTTCTATACACAATTAAAGCTTAATGGGGAAAAAAAACTGTGATTTAAAAAGTGCTAGTGGAAGTTCTCCTTATTCACATCAACCAAATAGATAGCTTAAATAGCACTTTCACCAAGAAGAGACAAGTGAATGCTATGAATGCAAATAACCTTGTTTTTTTTTTCATTCCTCTAACTAGTTCTGTTAAAGTAAAGATTTTTTAAAAGTGGATTCAATGTTGGAATGCCAAATGAGTAACAAGTGTTTTTTAAACATCTCCACCTTCTGGCACATCACACATTACCGTGGATTAAATAATTAAACTTAGTAAAACTGAATATTTAAGTATAAATGCAATGCTGGGTAAATATATCATCTGTCTCTAGCCCCAATCTTAGAGTTAGGATTTAACTACTGCAATGGTTAAAGGTCAGTAACTGATACATGTCTGTCTTTCTGCCACTTTCGACATTAAAACAGAAAGGGGCAGATTATATGCAAACTTTTCAAAACTAGACAGTGACTAAGGTGAACAAATGGACGTGAAGGAAAACAGTGAGAGAGGCTGGGTGGGTGAAACTGGGCGAGCAGATGAAATGACATGCAAAGAATTGGGGGCTCCATTCAAAAGGGAGAGGGTGCTGTGAAGCATCCTGGGAAGTTGAGGATGTAAAGGAAAAGGGGGAAAGAGAGGCGAGTAGGAGGAGGAGAGGGGGTCTCAGGGGACACAATAGAGGTTTTTACTTAGACTTGACACATTGAGAGTTGAGTGAGTGTCTCTGTGTTTATGTCCCTGGTTGCAGAGGAGAGGGGTTTAGGGGACAGCTGACACACCCCCGGCCTCTGCACAGCCCCTTGGCCCCATGGGTATTAGTGGGGTTAGAGAGAGAGAGAGAGAGCAGAGGTGTCAATCTCAATGTAATATTACTGAAGCTACAAAAAAATGCTCATAATAAACACACACGTCAACAAACCTACTTGCACTGGCTTTTAATTAGCAAGATAACTAAATCCATTTTACTGTTTGTATTCATACACTAAATATGTGTGTATATAGGTGACCATATTGTTTGAATTCAGATACAGTGAATAACGCGGTTCACCTTTCGCGGCTTCGCTGTTTCACGGATTTTTTTAGTGCAGTTTGTTATGCTTTTTTTTTTTTTTTACAGTGTATGCACGCGCATTGTGCTCTATGTCCTGATTGGCTAAGGGACTGTAGGCCAATGTCAATCAATCTCCTCCGTGCCTCGTCTCTGTCCAGTACAGAATGCGTTTGGCTTGGCAAATTTACATGTTTGCATATTGTCTGCACGACAAAACCCACAATGTCGACGAAACGTTCTGCACCGACAAAGACACCTGCACCACGGCCTTCAGTAGAAAAAGACGCTACAGCGCAGCTGAGTCAGCACGAAGAGGCACAGTCAGAGGAACTGTGAAATACCCGTCAGTCACAATGTGTCCAACCGCATGGGGTGGTTATTAAAATGATTATTTTACAGTATTTGTAAAAACTATCATAGTTATTTGTTAGAAAATGCTTATATTTTTATTTCTTAAACAAATGCTTGGGTCTGAAAACAGGTCTTGATCTTTGGTTTCGTTCTATAGTACTGTATAATAATTGTAAAAAATAAAGCTGACTACTTTGCGGATTTCGCCTATCACGGGTTCTTTTTGGAACGTAACCCCCGCGATAAACAAGGGTTCACTGTATCTGTTGGTTTTATTTAAGTTATATACAGTAGGTACTACCCATGACTCACAGTGATCACTATGGTAACTGATTGTCTTTCCTTGTAGCTCTCCACAGAAAACCTGGAGTCTGTTCAGTGTCTATCCCTGTTGGTCCAGCTGCATGGTGGAGAGGGTCAGGACTGACTGTCACCCCACTGTTTGAAGAGATTCTCACATGTACTGAGTACATATATGCACAAAGAGACCCCTCGAACACAGTGCACAACCCGACTGGTGAGTACAGACAGATATATTACATCACTGTTTGTGTGACACAAACATATAAGTTTGTGTTCCACGTGTGTCGCTGGGCCCAGCTGCTTTGTACTGGTCATAACAGAACTGCAACATATTCTGTTAAAATAGAAACATTGACTGTCACCACTGCAGAATGGAAATATACGAATAATAAACACACACACACACACACACACATACATACATACATACACACAAGCAGCCCTGCTGTGCTGCTGTTCTAAAAATGGTGTACTTTCACAAACTTGACTGACAGATGGAGCAATACAGAGAGAGAGGAAAGGGGCTGGTTCGTATCAGCCTGTCACTCTCCGTTTGAGTGTCTGTCCAATTCTGTCTGATAGTCTAAATGATTTGTAGTACAGGCCAAAGATGCCTGAATGTAAGTGTGTAGTGCAGTAAAGTAGGTGGAGATGTTGTGAGACGTTTATGTCCCCAGCGTTGATGAATAACCTCATATCAGCATGGCAACATGAGAAAGAGCAGATAGTCTTGCATGGCAAGAAAATGGCAAAAACAAGTCAGCTCCACAAATTAAAAACACAATCAGACACTTAACGAAGCTGCTGATAAAAGCAGAGTCTCAGACCACATCCGACAAACCCTGTTGTGAAGGACTCAAAACTCAAAAGTTAGGTTGATATTCTGTAGCTTAGCTTTCCAACAAAATAAATTCATATTAGATGATACTGCAGTACCAGACTCACACTGAGTGCCAACACACAGTGGCAGTGCAGAAAGCTGTATGCTGCTTCTGCACCATCTGGACAAGTAAACACCAAAGGCTATGGTTTGCATCCTTGCTCAGGTTAGCAATTGATGCACATATATTAAAAACTGAAATGAAGCATTCCCCCAACTGTAAACAAAAAGTTTTAATTATCTACACTAAAGCAAAGTTTTCATTTTACAGATGGTGGAGGAGTTGGTTCTTTTAAAAGGTTTGATATTGGATGCCATTCAAATGTAGCCGGTGACTGTTACATGCAGTAGATCATGTTGTGCGGTTATACTTGGCTGGAGTGAACAGTCAGATGACATCAAACCACAAAAGTCAACCTGACCATATTTGAATCATTGGCTGATTTTGCTGAAATCATATGATCTGACTGAAGGCTGTACATGGAAGCTACCTCATATTTGTACTTGTGAGTGTGAGTGTGTGTGTGTGTGTGTGTGGGGGGGGAGTTTACGCTTGTGCAGGAGTGTGTGTGTATATTTGATTCTTCTGGCTAATTAGACCCAAACACCTGAAACACCCACACACAAACCCTCTCTGTCACACACAACCTCACAGGCTTATCTCCTTCTCCTCTGTCTGTCGTAACAAATTTGTCCTCGTGTGCACACTCCCCTCATTACCCACTGCGCTTACAGCTACAGTAACATTGAGAGGGGTGTTCTCGATCCTGCTCATCACCCTGAGCAACACACACACACACACACACACACACACACACACACACAACTCTGAGTTTGAATGTTAAAGTTTTACTCTCCCTCATGGTACTGCTGCAATACTGGTTTCTTTTTTTTTTGTTTTTTGTTTTTTTTGCAGGAGCTAAACTTTTAAAGGAAAAATGAAATCAACATCTTCTAACCGTTTACTAAATCCAGTTTTCTCAAATCTCATTGTTAATCAGCCTGTTGTTTGGCAGAGAGCAACGTGCCGCTTTGAAAGAATACATCAGACATTTCTTATCCGCTACACACACTTTTTCACAGCTATAACGTCCCTGAAACACAATGACTCACACATTCTCTCCCAAACACACACACACACCTACACTCACACAGACAAGTGCCTGCCCTTCAACAAAGGCTTTTTAATTATCTTCCATTGATTTCAGGGCTCTGTTAATCTGAATCAAAGATCCCACTAATAGCTTGGAAACTGCAAAGGGAGGAGTGATGGAGAATGAATTCAGAGTAAATTAGTAAATTTTCAACTTGTCCTTTTTTCTAGTCACAACTTGGAAAGACTTGAAGGCGAATGCTAATTTAATGAAAAGGGATTCAGATGAAGTTGTTAGAGGAAGAAACATTTTTTAAGCAGTTTGGAGAAACACTGAATTAATTGTGTTGAGTGACTGGGTCCTAATATGTATGCATAGTGCCTGTCTACTGTCAGTCCATTCCACACATGTTGACAGCAGAAATAATGTTCATCACTCCAGTATTGTGGTGTAAATTGTGTCATGTAGTATGTGTCAAGGCTGGATCATTGAGGGAAGGCACAGTGTTGTTTGTGGACACCGGCTTGTCACACTGCTTGTTAATCTCACTGTGTTGTCTCTGAGCTTTCTCATTTCCATAGGCTTAATATCCCAGAATAGTTCCCAAAATGTCAAAACACATGTCCAATTACTTTGACCTGTTCTGTGTTTGAGCTGAAAACACGCTCATTCATTTATTATTTCTTCATTTATTATTTAATTAACAATCTATCCATTGGTCCTCCAGTCACAGTTCTTCCTGCCTTGTCAGGTGCTCAAACGCACCTGAATACATGTTCCTGTTTCTAAGGCCAAGTTGGCATGAATTTAACTTTAGATACACATTTGAGTTTACTGCGTTCCCTGTTCCATCAAGATATTTTCCCCACACATGACTAAGTGTGAAAGAAAATTTGAAAAAATGTGCTCCTTTAAATTTGAGTTGAAACATAACAAAGTAATAAGTAAACCTAAATATTAAAGCTAAATGCTAAATGTCTGCAGGACACCACAGCTTACAAGTTCTGTCGCTTGTCTCACACACACACACACACACACACACACACACACACACACACACACACACACACACACACACACACACACACACACACACACTACCTTACTCATGCATGGATGTATAACTCTCTCTCACTTTCTGCTGTCAGGTGCATTGCCACTTATATCTATTATGACTGTGCTGTTTGCACAAGAAGCAACATGTTTGTCTGTCGACTTATCTGTCTGTCACATATTATACAATCAGGTCAGTGGTCAGTTGTTTAAGTGTGCAGAGATAAGGTAGAAGGATGGATGGAGGAAAGGTGGACAGTAGGGATGAAGACAGGATGCTAAGTAGGTGTGTGTGTGTACAGAAAGCATCTTTGTCTCCTCCTAACCCCGTTGCCTAGCAACAACCTTGCTGTGTCACCACAGAGACAGGGGTGATGATGTCAGTGGAGATCAAAGACAACACGTTCACCAAACACACAGACACATATCCAATAAAACACACGCGCAGTCTTATGATGTATGGGTTTGTATGTAACCTAGCAGCTTACCAAATGCCATTAAACAACACAGGACACACACACAGTAGTATGACAAAATGAAGTGTTAATTGCACAGAGTTTGTGTGAGACAAATTTTGATTTCACACTGATCAGGTGATCATGTTGACATGCTCAATGATTTTGTGATAATGACAACAACCATCAGTGTTAGACAGTATTATTATATGAGGTGGTGATGTGTATGTGTTCCAAGACTGCAATACACAATATACCCTTTAAACAAAAAGAAAAATAGAGTGGACTTCCTGAGTGTGTCTTCTTTTACGAATTGGGGACGTTTAATTAGCTGTTGCAGAGATGCAGGTCACAGTTCACATTGGTCCAGTTTTGACTATTTGAACCAATTCAGTAGTGATGCATCCTGCTTGGACAAGGTATCCAACCGTCCATCATTCCAACCGTCCATTATATCTATACTGATCAGTAGCGTGGTAGCAAAGCTCTCATGTAATCTTGGATCAATTTGTTTTAGTGTTGGTTTTCCAATACTTTGTTGAATGTGGATTCCAGCTATGAAAAACCTCAGTCTTCCTCGTTTCCTTTAGGTGCAGACTACAGACAGATCTGATTGGTTTGAATGTCCTGAAGGGGCAGAGTTCAGGAGTCTTCTTCAGGATATAACGACCACCAACGAGTGTGTTGGTACACATACATAAACGCATGGCCCAACACAGGAGGGCTAACTCCTCAGGCCTAGACTCTGCTGTCTATTTACACCTCAAGGAGAAAGCTCAGTCCTTTGAGGACAATAATGTTCACATCTTGGACAGAGAGGATAGATGGTTTGAAAGAGGAGTAAAGGAAGCCATCTATGCCAACATTGAAAAGCCATCTCTAAACAGAGGAGGAGGTCTGCGACACCACCTATCTCCAGTTTACAATGCTGTCCTTTCATCGCTTCCCAGGAGATTCAACAACATAGCCTCTAAGAACAACAGCTGTTCACAAATGGCCTCATTTGACTCCAACGACTGTTGTTATAACACAATAAGACACTAACGAAGTCGTATACAACTTTTCACCACCCCCAGCGAGCGTCACTCTAACGACTGTCATTGGATAAATGGAGCACTAACGATCCATCGTTAGTGCTCCACTGGCCATGTGACCGCCCCCTAATAGGTTAAATAGTTGGACCTCCACACCAGCTAGTTGGACTAATCCCAGCCTAGTCAGCGAGCATGAACTGATGAAGCCTCTTGGATGAGAAGGGAAACGTCTTCAAAAAGGCAAAAAACAAAAATCCAGTTCGATTCAGTCTCCTTGAGATACCAACAAGTGCGTGTTAATTGACAACGTAACAGCTTCCATGTGAGAATTAGTGTTCCCAAATGCAAAACTGGGGAAGGGAAATGGAAACTCAGAATCATCAGCACCATCCCACACACAAAAACAGTACAGAAAACAACTTCACCTGTGAAGCAAGTGCCCCAACCTAAACTATGAACATAAACACACATCCACATGTCAGTCTCACGCTACACTTCCACTTTGTTAATAATAATGTGATACTCTAGTAACATGTCTGATATGACACGTTGTGTGTGTGATTGAGAGTTTGTGTGTAGAAGGGAGTAGACGGGTGTGAAAGCAACTGTGTGTCTGAGTGGGTGTTTCTGAGTGTGTGTGCGGTGTGCACACACCTGTATCTTTGTATCCAGATGCCCTTCGTGAGTATCTGGCCGTATGTGTTTTCCCCACTTTGAACCAGTGGTGTTGTCACCGTAGCAACCAATCATGTTCTCCTTGATCTTTTGATGAATGAAACCAGCATCCTGACACACACACACACACACACACACACACACACACACACACACACACACAAACACAAACATATTGTTGCTTTCCCTTCCATCTATATACAAACTCTCTCAATCACGCACACACAACCTGTCAGATCGGTAATAAAGGTGTATTGTTGTCCTGCTATAGAGGCCTATTCTGCCCCCCTCCTCTTTTCTCCTTGGTCTGCTGGCCCCCTTTTCTTCCCTTTTTGTCACCCTATACCCCCCCCTTCATATTCTTTCTATTTTCCTCATTTCTTTCTTTTCCACGTTTCCCCCCTCTCTCCCGTGCTTTCCCTCTCCCACTTCGCCCATCCTGTCCCCCTTGTCTCCTCTCTCTCCTTCCCCTCTCTGGCAGATGAAAGCAGAGATCAGCCCTGGCTTTGAAGTAGCAGAGACTGGCACACTCCCACTGGTTTAGTGGTTGGAGGAGGGGAGCAGAGGTTTTCGGAGAAAGGGCAGGAGATGAGAGGAGTCATGAGGAAAGAGAAGCGGAGAGGAAGGGAGAAAGGGGGAGGAATAGGCTTTAATTGAGAGGAGAGGATGAGAGGAGTTGGGGCAGAGAGAGGAGATGGAAGAAAGTGGGAAGGAGAGGGGAGGTCTGGGCTGAGATCCTAACCTCGATGATGTCATTCAGCCTTCACCATGGCAACCTGAGGAATGCTTTTTCAAAACCTCAAGCCTGATCAAGTTTGTTGGAAGTGGCGGGGGGGTCAGGCCCCAAAACCTGACCCATAGCTTATTGTGGCAGTCAAACATTCAGCCATCAGCAGTGTAGAACAGTCATGTCTGCTCAGAAAAAGCTATAGGAACCTTCTGTTATTCATGGAGGAATTTACCAAAACACACGAATGCCCCAAACCTAAACTAATGTTCTGTTCATTATTATTTTAACTGAAAACTGAAATTATTTTACGGTCATTTGTAGGCATTATTAGGCATCAGTGATTGACGAGCTCCTACAGTGAATTAACTGTATTTATGTGAAGATTACATTTAGATGACGATTCTTTTACTTTATGTCATGTGTGAAAAACACTGAGCTAACAGTGTAAGCTGTGTGTGAGGCTAATATGCTGCTGTCGTCCATTCACTGTTTTATTTTCCTGTTTTATTTTATTTTCCAGTCCTTTGGGACTGTGAGCGTGAGCAGACATTTAATGAGTAACCAAACTTTTGTGGCTGTAATTTATGTTTTCCAAAACTACAAAGTTTCAAGGATTTCCAAGGCCTCTGGGAGCCGTGTTAATTAGGTGAATTATATGAGTTTTAATTAACCAAGGTGAGTACGTGGGCTTCCGGTGGCCTGGATGGCCCCAAAGACACCTGGGAGGGAAAGAAGAGGCTGAGCGAGAGAAGATGAAGATGAGAGGGGGAGGGTAGAAGTGGAGAGCAGTTAAATTACAGACCACCTGTATGAGTCTGACTGCTGTCTAATTATTTGTGAATAAACAAAAGAGATAGATAGATAGATAGATAGATAGATAGATAGATAGATAGATAGATAGATAGATAGATAGATAGATAGATAGATAGATAGAGACTGAACCAGTTTTATGGGACTTGCTTGAAAAGCTTGGAGACAAGTAAAGCAGACTGTATGATATCAGCTCATTAATCTCTCTCTGTGACTCATTACATTTACAAATTGGCTAAATGACTGTCACTAAAATAATTTGACAGCTCAATCAAAACATCCATCCAGTGTCCATCAGACTGGAGAGGATTATAGTGTGAGTATTAATTCCCACTCTCACATGCATCACAGCACTGGCCTGTGGTCCTGTCTGAACAGCTCCAGCCACAGTTGAAGGCTGACTGATTCTGTTCAGCCACTGCCAGCTTTCCTCTTCCCCTTCCTGTCATCACACTGAAACTGCTTGTTATCCGTAGTTATGTTGCTACGATGCCATCGTAACCATCATCACAGTAATCTCAGGTAAAAAATTGAATTTCCCTCTGGGGATTAATAAACTACCTCTGATTCTGATTCCACTTTAGTGGCAAAATAATTCATCCTTGATGCAACACCATGTCTTCTGAAAATCAAACTTCTGGACACACAGCATATTGACATATTGACACTTGTTTTCCCACTGAAATCATCAGTTTTCATCTGCTTGCTACCCAGGTGTTATTTGTAATATGTGGATGACAATCACACCCACCTTTTAGGGTAGGGTGTAGGTGACCATGTGGCTTAGAGGTGACACCCAAACCTAGAGGTGGGCCGAACTGATGCTAAAGCCCAACCTTCCTGGATTTCCTATTTTTTAAAATTGGTGGGTGGGATATAATATAACACATTATAATGTAACACATTATATATTTAAAACACTCACTTACTTACTAGATAACTAAAGTAAGGAAGTTACTTACTTTAAATATATAATGTTATACATTATAATATAATATGTATATTACGTTATATCCTACCCACCCACCCACTGTACTGAGCTATCTGGCTGCTACGAGAACTGTGCTGCAACATCTCAATAAGGCTAATAGGCTCCTTCTTCTCTGAGAACGCTACAATACTTTGATCATCACTGGTGTCACTGCATTGTAAAGGGCTGTTATGATGTTGAAGCGTTATTCTAGCATTGTGTTCAACTGAGTCTCTCTCTCTTGCGACTCCATGGTAATAATCTGACACCCTGAAGCAGCCATGTTGGGTTTATTGACGGAAGTCGCTGCTGAGCGGATCAGGTGGTATGCCATATCACTATGTCGGCTACATCCGGGAACTCAGTGTAGCGGGAAATGTCCTTGATTATTACTTAGGAGTCAGCATTGTTCCTGGTTCGGATCCACCCAGAATATTGCGTCTTGATATCTGTTAGTCTTTGTGTGTTGTAACTACACACATCCCACTGTAGAGCTGGGGAAGGGATTAGATTGTTTTACCACTTCTGGGAGAAGTGCTAACAGACAGGTTAGAATCCATCTATTATGAACAATTTCAATTGCTTGTTTAACTGCCGAGGAGTTGGAAAAGGGGCAAAAATCATAAAATGGTGGTGCGTTCCTTTAAAAAACGAGAATGTGATGTTCTGTTTAGCCTGTGTCCTCCTGGATTAAAGGTGTAGATGAAATGAGACATGGAGACGTCCATGTGAAATGACAGTCCATTTTATTGTTTCAGAACACAGCAGGCTACAGCAACCAGCTCCTCCCAATACCCCACCCCTTAGTAACAGCAGACTAGTAAAAGCCCCCCTCCACCTCATTCTCTGACAGCCACACCCATCCAGCATAGGTCAGCTCCACCCCCTTTGGAAACGCAAAGACACATCAGTGTCCAGCTTTAAAGCAAGAAAATAGCTTGATATTTGGACCATGATTTCCAATTCATGTTTTTATACAAAAGCTACACAATGTTACACTTGATCATCAGAATACAATTCAACTGATTAACTTTAGTGTTTGGACACCACTTAAAATGTGATCAGATTCTTTACTTGGATGGAGCATTACCACTAAAAAAAAATAAAATAAACGCTCACTATCAGAGACTTAAAATACAAAGGACTGAAAAAACAAGAAATGAGTATAATAATTCAGAATAATGAAAAAACCAAACTAAACTCAGATTGTACCATTACAGATGTGAGGAAATCATAAAAAAGTAACAGCCAAAAGTAAAAATGAAAAACAAAGTACATAAAAGGGTTTTTTAAAAATAAACTTTTGCGATCAAAATCCATGTGCCATGTTAGGATTTGACGTCAGCCCCCTGTCAGGCTGGGAGACCAGAACAGAACCGCAGTTAAATCTTATTTGTCCCAATGGAGTTCCCATAGACAGGAAACTCTGCTTGCTGTTGTTGAGTCATCTTCAGGCACTTTCTGAAACCCCGCCTCCTCCATATGGGCGAATCACAATGCAGGTTCATCCAGATCACATGATACAGCTGCAAAAGGAGAAGAGAAATGAGTGGAAAAGACTGCAGGGATGAGGGGAAAAAACAGGAGGTGAGACTTGTCAAAGCACAGGCTCGGTAAAGACCGACCACACACACAGATCAAAACACCAAGTAACATCACACACACCACATCACAGAGCTATGTAATTAAAAGCAGCGTGACCATGCAACAGCTTTGGTGAGTGAATCCATTCTCCTCCCCCCTCAACATTTTGTCTAGACAGAAAACATCCTTTTTGTGTTGCTACTTTTATATCTTAACAGTCATTTCAGCTAACACAAGACTACAGAGTAAGTCAAGATATTCTTACCTAGTAGAAAGAGTAGTGTAATGTAGGTCTTGGTATTTACAGGTCGGTATCAAACCAGGCCAGTTGGTTGGAGTCGCCAGGAGGCAGGCCTTCTATCAGTTCCTGGGCATGTCCCAGGTCAGGCAGCCCCTCTACAGGGGCATAGTCCTGGCCTGGGTGGTGGCCTCCACCCAGATCATGGTCCATCATGGGCTCCATGCCCATCGTGTCCCCACCGTAACCCCCCGAGTGGAAGGAACGGTAGCTTGGGTCTGGGAGTGGGGGAGGAGTGGTTGGAGGAGAGGCAGGGGAAGCAGAGCACTTGTTAGAAGCATGTTAACAAACCAAGCTGTCACACAGTAGTATGATAATTCAAATGCAGCACTACACAGCACACAGTCCTCTAAACTATTGGTCAACTCAGTTCAAAAAGAGATTTTGAACTGAATTGTGAAAATCCAATGGTCCGGTTCACTGTGTTCAATTTAGTTCCACTGAAAGAAATGCATTTGCAGGAGCCAGGTCACAGTATATACACATCTGCCAGATCTTTGCTCTCCTTTGACATTGTATCAGCCAAATTAAGCTGTTAAAGCTCAAGGAGTAGAAAGAGGTGCAAATTACAAACAGCCAACATACGGCCCTTCACTTATTGATCAGCAAACAGTCCAAGGTTTTGTACACTGCTGTGTAGATGGCTGACAGTGACAAGTAAAAGCAGCAGTAATGCATTTCCTAGAACCATCTGTGTTATGCTGAATAACAGCAAAGAGATAATCAATCTCTATCAGTAACTTAAAAGCATTCTTCTCTTTCACTATTGTCCTGTGTTGCTTGTTTATCATGGCCATTAGCAGTCAATTCTATCATCTCCAGTCATAACAAGGGGCTAATGGAGCTCTGTCATTGGACTAAAAAAGTTAGAACAAGGACAGAGGTGGTCGAAAGGTTTAGAAAAACTGACAGGATAAAATCACCCAGACCACCTTGTTTTTGGCTGCCTAATACTTCTAATATGAATGACCTGTCCTCTGTTCTACCCTCTCATCCAACCAGCCAGAGTTGAGGAGCTGACTTACCCTCTGGTCTGTAGCCCAGAGGCTCTCCCTGAGCTCCAATGTCCAATCCCAGGTCTCCAGTCTGCAGAGCAATGCAATGACATGGATGAGCAGGAAAGCAGTCACAGGTATGTAAAACTGAACTACTTAAAAATGTAAAAACACATCTAATCATTTTGTAAACAAATATGCATTTTGTCAATTCAAGCACAAAGTGAGTGAGACGCACCTCGTTCCAGGCCATTGGTTCTGTTCTGAAGAGTGAGCTGGTGAGTTCTACAGAAAGGCGTTTCTTGTAGTCTTGGGGTTTGTCCTCTGACATACGGAACAACACTGCTGCAGCATAAGTGGCTGAGGATAGATGGGGGATATAATTATTTGCTTTTCGTGAAATAAAAAAAACTTGCTACAAATAAAGACATAATACATTCATCACAGACATACGCTGCCAGGATTACAGTTACATTACTGTCCATGCCCTACTGATTCATGAGAAGCGATTGTTCATTAGGTACAAAGTGTTTTATACAATCATAGTCAGTCATCTATCGTCTAAACATTTGCAGAGTTCAGGAGTAGCCATTATGTGAATGATGACCATATGTAAAGTGAAAATGTGTTGTTGTACATACCGACTCCTTCATTGCGGCTGTGCAGGAGTTCTGTGAGTGGAGCAGTGGCTCCTTCAGCCTCAATGGCCTCAGCAGCTTCTTTGTCCTGGGCCAGTTCACACAGGACTCCTGCTGCCACACGCTGGATGTTCTCAATGGGAGAATACAACAGCTGCACGTACACAAATGCAGAGAAGATGATTAGATTAATTCAGGGACCACAATATTGTTATTCAGCAGACCATGTGTTTACTGATGCAGCAAGCAGAGATGTGTACTACAAATGACATAATTATTTTCTAACCATTTACTGTAAATTGAACCTGGAAAAATATCTGGGAGGCTTTTTATAACTACCCCAGTGTGACACACTTAAATACATTTATATTTTCTATTCAATCCATCTCAAACAATAGGGTCAAATAAATAACATGTAATTTATTTGAGAAATAATAATAATAATCATAATTTCAGTAATATTTGGGCTTAATATGCAGATTTGAACACAGCATAGCAATACAAAAAATTGCAAAACTGATTTAAAGCATTTTACCTGTACAAAGAGTGGAATAGTGTTGAGACCTCTGATGACTATTCTGTTGTGGACGTCTCTGGCCAGAATGTGAAGTGCTCCTGTGCAACCCTCCACAATTTCCTCCATACGAACTCCCTCCTACAGCACAAACACTCAATACAATCAGTAATGTTCAAACTGAAAAAACATATTCAATAAATGATCAAAATGTTTTACACATCCTGGCATTTTGGTGTAAGTTGTTGAGGTTTGTGTGCTCTCACCACAAACTGCTGCTGCGTTCCTCCCATGCTGGTGCGCCTCTGTGTGTCTTGATGTGCTCTGACCAGCAGCTGAACCAGTCTGGGGATGGCTCCCTGCTCCCTCAGAGGAGCATGGTTTGCAGGACACAGAGCCAGATTACGGATCAGACCAACTGTAGCCTGATGGAAAAACAGTTAGGTGGTATTTAGGTGTGCTAAGTTAAGGTGACATTTTATCAGTGATAAATGCTTTGTTTAGGTACAGATTTGTTCTTGTGGATTTTAAATGCAGCACCGAGTGGGCTGTGTTTGTATTTTAGCAACAATTCAGGCCTATGAGATACAAACTGTACTAGTGCTTATTTGAGGTGCCTATAATACTAAACAATATACTGGAGACCAGGACATCACAGTTGGGTCTACTCTGCAGACTCTACATAGGAACGGGCCCAAAGAAGACTTGGAGAGCTGTTACAGGTTTAAGCAACTATCAGTACTGAGGCAGTCAATTCCTAATGCACAACAAAACAATCCTGTGAGGCCAACAGGAAATCAGCTGCCAACATGTTTTGGTAGCCAGCTAAACTTCTGTACTGCGCTTTTAAAGCCACGCTTGTGCCATTATTTTGGCTTTGAGTTTTGCTCAAGTGCAAATGGCTTCAGTGAAAAAGCACTAAAAGAACAGCCAAGTGACTGTCGACAGTTTATGTGACAGATTGCTGCACAAGTGTGTGTGTGTGTGTGTGTACCTTAATGAGTGGCCAGTGTGATGGGGGATGCAGTAATTTCACAACTACCGGCAGACCATAGTGCAGTCTCACAGCATTCTGTGCCATCTCAGCATCCTGGTGCCGGGATGTGAGGTGACGCAGGGCACAAATAGCTGGCTCTGTGATGTCTTCTCTGTCTCCTGCCCGAAGCACTGTGCGAACTAATGCCTCAATACCCCCGACCTATAGTGGGAAAGAGTGATGTTACCATATTACCATTTCTATTTGCAGTAATAAAAATTAAAGTAAAGTAAAAGTAAAAAACTTCTTTAAAAATAAAAAAACACATTTAACATACTGTCAACATGAACCTTTATTCAATTTATTAAGTTACTTAGTTAACTATTTGATATTACCGAACATAATGTGAATGTACTCACCTGACAGACCATCATCTTGTTCTTGTAGTTGTTACAGGTCAGGTTAGACAGAATTCCAGCAGCACATGTCACAACATTAATGTCATCGCTGCCTAGCAGCTGGACCAGAGTTCCTAACAGACCCTCCATTCCCTCCTGTTGATAATTAATTAACAGGTTAGCATGGCATTTACAGAGTGTAATGTGTGTGTGTATGTGTTTTTTTTAAAAAACGTATCAACTAAAATCTGTGCTGGTACAAGTAGTTATCATCACCTGTTTGGTGGCAGCATCTGATAGGTTCCTGAGTGTCCAGAGACAGTTCTGGACCAGTCTCTGGCTGGGGTCTGTCAGGTGGAGTCCCAGGGCTTGCATGCCTCCTGGACAGAAAGTCAAACGGAGAGAATTAGTTAGTTATAGCCAAAACATAAAATCCCAGATCACTGAATTTACATTACTACTCTAGTTTGCTGCAGTTTCTGTCTAAAATAAGTTGAAAATCTGCCAAAAAGTAAGAACGTCAACTAATGAATACAAAGTATTTGTATAATAATAGTATCTAATATTTGAGCTTATATTAAAATCTCTTGAATGTTTGAGGCATACCAGCTTCTACGATGGCAGGCTTGTTACTGGAGCAGACTGAAAGCACTTTGAGAACTCTGCTTGTAGTCCACAGCAGTTTCTCATAGGTGTAAGTCCTCATAATGTTGACCAATGCCTGAGGGCCTCCACTGGCCAAGATAATCAACTACATAAACAAAACACACAAAAACATTATCGTTAATGTTATGTCATGGAGGTACTGTCACCATGGAATATCAGAAACCAAATCCTTACCTTGCTTTCCTGGTTACCATATGCCAGTATTTGAAGACAGTCAGTGGTGATGGCCAAGAACTTGACATTGGTCTTGTTGAGTAGAGCCACCATTTTCTGCAGACCTCCAGCTAAACGCACAGCCATCTTGGCTCCTTCCTGGTGTAGGAGGAGGTTGTGGAGGGTGGTGATGGCATAGAACAGGACAGAGTCCACCGGTGAACTGCACAACAGAATTTTATTTATTTTATTACATTTCACTGGAAAATATCCACAATAATTCCCTTTTCCTCCACACTTACTGCCAGAGTAACTGTTACAATTTTAACATTTCTCTGGCTCAGTTGGTAGCTGTGGCAGAAAGTAAAATGTTTTAGCTTTCCTGCAACTCTTCACCAATTAACTAAGATCCCAACTAATCCCTTTCTTCACATACCCAAGCATTTTAACTAGAGCTGGTATTCCTCCAGACTTAAAGATGGCCAGCAGACCCTCCCTGTGATGGGACAGGTTGTGCAATGTGCCTGCAGTGCAGCGAGCTGTCTCCACATCATTTGTGTTCTGCATGGTTCTGACAATGGCAGAAACCATCTGAGGGGAGCGCATGATGGCGTGGCGAGAAGCTTCTTTCTTTGAAAGCTGGTGGACCATCACTGCTGCTTTGTTTACAACGACCTAGAAGAGACAGACAAAATCTTATGTATTGACAGTCGATCAGATTTACGTCTGAATATATTTTTCCTGTTATTTTCATGGACAACTACCTGGTCCTCATCATTAAGTAGTTTGGTGAGTTCTGGTATGGCTCTGGTTGCCAATTCAGCATCATCTTGATAATTGATCAGATTGACCACAGCGTGTTTGAGCATTTGTGAGGGCTCTGCCAGCCTCTGGACATTGGTGGGATTTGCTGCATCATACTGTGTGGAAGGGATCTGCATACCCTCCTCAAGAGTCTCTGGGAACATTGCTGCACGCACCCGCTGTGCACGTGTCATTGCATACTGACCATCTATGTCTAGAAAAATTACAAGAGCAGCTGTGTTAGTGAATTGGATTTTAAGCTGCCAAGATGTTATGTGCAGAAAACAGATCTTCATAAGATTAACAATTTGTATTTTGACATACCTTGTACTTGTTCCTGGGCGAAGTTCTGGTTAAAGCCCTGCTCCCATTCATACATGACCTGGCTGTTGTCAACATCGTCTTCCTCAGGATTGCCCTTTCCACTGAGGGAGGGAGCAGTTGTGGTGGCCCCTGAGTGGATGCCTGAATCTAGGTAGGACTGTTGCTGCCAGTGACTGACTGCTGCCTTGCGGTCTGGCTCCATGGCCATGTCCAGCTCCATTAGATCAGCTGTAAGATAAATCATATTAAAAACAGGTACATGAAAAATTCTGTGTGTGAGATCAACGTGGTTTTGCGTGCTATCATGGTCAGATGGACAGGTTCATCATCAAGGAAGGGCTGCACTGATCTGCAAACACTGTTACCAGAAAACCTGGATGCAAAGTGATTGAATCCTGAAGGCACAAAAAGGAAATGAAAGACAAGATGATAGCATGACTACATTTTACAAATCTTTAACAAAAGTAGTGTTTTTGAGCAAGTTGCAGTTCCATAGATAATTCCCATTGCAAAGTGGATATGGAAATGGTAACCGACATGAGGTAGAAGGGGAGGAGTTTGCTCAGTGAGCCAAAATATTATATGAGGTCATACACTTGAAAAGCCTGTCTTGTAGCACATGTCAATAATGTCATCATGCAGAATAGGTACTGTCTGTGTAATTTCAAAAGTGTGTACCTCG
Source organism: Trinectes maculatus (assembly GCA_016785345.1). Classification (NCBI taxonomy): domain Eukaryota; kingdom Metazoa; phylum Chordata; class Actinopteri; order Pleuronectiformes; family Achiridae; genus Trinectes; species Trinectes maculatus. The sequence goes on from JAFBJQ010000105.1 coordinate 239,875, forward strand.
TTCTCACAACTCAAGGTCTGGCTTAGTGGCTGATTGAAGTCTTAATACTGAGAAATGCTGATAACACTATATGCTATTTGAGCACAGGAGTAAAAAAAAATTCTTGGCAGTGGTTTAAGGCCACTGCAATGGATGGATTTTCAACTTCATCAGCCCAGGAAATCCAACTTGAACATCAAGTTTGATTTGACACCAAACTCAAATCAATAACCAATTCACTTCTCTCTAATAAGAAAAAAAATCGAGGCCATGAGGAGAGGCCGTTTTAAACTCCAACAAAGTAAAAACACATTGTGTGTCATTGCATGAGTGTCTATCAGAGGGAGCTGAGGATGTAGACTTAAACTGTAAAGTTTAAAGTTTATTTCTGAAAAATGAAAACTTACCCTGAGAAGCCATGTTCCGTTCTCAAACCGTGACCGACACAGCTTCCTGATCTGAAACAGAGGGGAAAAAAACAATTAGTCCAACTGAATTGATGATTCATCTTTCCTTCAAAACTATACTTTCACTAAAAATATTAAATGGTGATAATATAATATTAGTGGTGATGTTTTGTTAAAAAAAAGCTCAAGCACTGCGTATTGAAGAGCCTTATTTTTTTCCTCCTCTGTTTTTTGTATTTCCTCTTCAAACCAGCCATGCAAACACCAGCAGCTCAAACACAAAGCCACCATTAAGTGTTGCAGCTAGCAACTATTTAGGTGAGGAAGGACGTGGAAGTGGAGCACTGGGTGGGGAGTAAGAAGGCAGGAGGGAGGAGGAGGGCATTCACATTCCTGCGCTGGCTTTGAAGCTGAAACCATACTCTGCAGGAAAGTAAACACTGGCAATGGCAGGAGAGAGGTAGAGCAAGCGAGAGGGGATTAAGTCAGGGGGAAAAAAACAAAGAAAATTGGAACGGGGTATTTTCAATTCGTACTCAAAAGATAAATGTCATGACGGTAACACACAAAAACAACAAATGGAAATAATGTCGAGAAGAATCTCAGCTAAAATGCGAGAATATGGGCTTGTGGATCCATAATGAGAAACACCTTTTGCAGACCCTTTCTATACTGTTTCTGGGATTATTACAATTTGAATCATATGAGAGAATGTGGACTGAACTCCATTCAGTGAAAATATACCAGTTTAGACGTGCTGCAAGAATGGAGTTGGCAGCTCAGAGCTGATTTCTAGATAACGCAGAAATCAATAGACAGCAAGATACAGTTTTACTGCAGTGAACTAACCCAATGAAAAGACCTGAGAAAGACCCACTGTTAAAAAATACTGTTCTACATTATTTACAATTCAGTTACATACCAATGCTCCACATCCTCCACACCAAATCTTTAAGTAAGCTTCAGCCTTAGACCAGTATTGTGAATGAAACTAACCCTGCTCTCATCCTAGCAAAAGCTGCTGATTATTTTTGAGTTCCCCCACTTAAAATCAGTATATTGGATTCACATTCTGAGCAGACACTTTTTGCCGCAAGGCTTTAAGCAACAAGTGTGTGGATGTGTCACTGCAGTGAGGTCAGATGTAGCTGGTGACAGCGGCAACTCTGATGTCAGTGAAAAACAAAAAAAATATGTAAAAATGGCTGTGTGAAGTACTTTGAGTTACTGTGTGATCATTTCCATGGCTCAGAGATTCAACAGTCAAATGTTTTTGGAGAGTGTGTTAGAATCTAACATGATGTACCTATTCTCCTGTAATAGTGGAGTGGAGTTGTGCACAATTATGGCCACAAAATATTTATGTGCCTGTTGCCAGTTAAACAATCACAGTGTTTAAGGTTACAATGATATTTTAGTCATCTAGTCAAGATATCATACTTAAGAGTATAATGGTTCTCTGAATGGTAGATATCTGATTCTTAACCACTTGGGGTTAGACTTGATCACCATAAAAATTGACAAGAGACTGACTCTGGTTTTGATTTGATTCTTTGTTCAACTGTTTCTTGTTGCAACACTCTGGCAAACAATGCAATAAACAATACTAATAATACTGTTAGATTATAAACGATAGTTTTAGATTTTTAATCAACAGGAAGCCACTGTAAATAAGACAACTAATTGGGCATGTGGAGAATAGGATAAAAGCAAATGTCCTCTCCAAAAGGCTTTGGATCAGATGTTTCAGCAGATTATATATCTGGTTGACGTCTAGTAAAATGCTTGTGGGGATTTCTTTTATTTCCACAGTATTTCATCTCTATTTTGCTTTCAGTTTTGCTTTTGTCCAGTACTCTGTCTTCAAAGTTTTTAAATCTGAAATGCAACAGACATCTGCCTTAAGGCTTTTGCGGTGGCCTCGGTGGAGCTGCTCCCACTACGTTAGTCTCTCGTGTGGCCAGATCTAGTTACAGTGGAGTGATGACATTAGACAAATGGGAGCTTCACAGATTAAAAGGAGAATGTAATAGACTGACAAAGGCGTGTTGGGACTTATTTTGTGACTTTTATTTAACATCCAATCAGTTAAATGGAGATAAATAAGAATGTTTTGTAACCCTCCTGGTAAGGGATAACTTGTTTTGTAACCTGTCCTAATGAACACTTGAGCAGAAAGGTCCTTGCTGTCTCTGCTAAGTTTGCTTCTCCTTGGTGTCCAGCCAAAATTAAAAGACAGCCAAAGATATTTGTTAGTATAAGCTCCATTGGCAAAACAGCCAACTTGTGGACATTTAGCTACTGCAGTTGGTCACTTAACACATTTAATTGTTTCCTTCTTGGGAATTTATTTTTATTATTATTATTCTGCCTGTGAAATCCTCTATGTGGTATGTGGCAAAACAACAACACAACTGAGTCAGTTGAGTCTAAATAATGTAGATATATTGAAAATCTGTTTGATCAGTCTGGCCTGAGTACCAGTTAATGTGTAGGAATTAGTGATATTAAATGGCTGTCAATATGCAAATACAGTCAAGACAAGCAAAACTACTGCACTGAATCACTTCTCTTTGGTCACACCCACGCCACCCAGCTAAGATGTGTGATTGAAACACTATCTTGACTCATGCTCCAAAACTGCTGCTTCTAACCACTAACACACCAACTCAAATTCGCTGTTCACACGCCATTCTCCAGAGCTTTGCTGGCCTGCCCTCATATAACCTAGCCCCGCCCTAATGGGAGCCATGTGTCCCATTCAAGGCTGCGTAAAATTCAAACATACAATTAAAGTGCACAGTGAAACCATTTATCATTCATACTCGTGGAAAATGTGGTCGTTTACATCTGGGCTTGGAAACTGAGCTGATGACAGTTTTTTGATGGCCAAACAAGAAAAGCCTAGTCTTCAATTGAATGGCACAAATGGCAGCCCTACCCTAAAGACAGACTCTGACCATTGACGCAAAAAAAGTCATTACAGGAGGAGATCTCTGATATCAAGTTTGCAGTCTGACCACAAAAATCTAAAAAGAGAGGTCCCTTTGAAGCCACATGTGAAATTCAATATGTAGAGTTGTGCCTTGTTCACGTAAAGCCATATGACTGAAGCCAAATGACTAATAAGTGACACCAGTCACGGGAGTCAGATGGTTGTTTTGTTTTGAGCAATATGCATGGTGTGGGTGGGGGGGAGTCAGAGTTCATCAGGATGTCATTGACAAACATGAGAACTAAACAGGGAATTAAGATGAAAATAACAGTACTGTTTCTGTTGAGAGGTTGGTTTGAACACTGCCTCAAACAGGAGACACGGATACATATGCAGTCTTTCAGGCTGACTCAAGTCAGAGCACACTGAAATAAGTGAAGCACACTATCTGAGGCAGAAAAATTGGATGTAGAAATCTAGAATATAATAAAAGTGCTTCCACCAATCTGATCGCTCTAAGATATGTGGCAGCAACCAAGGCTCTTTGAAGCATCAAGATTTCCCATATGTGGCTTTGGCCAAATTGTACAGAGGTCATCTCAAGATTAGGCACTAGCCAGATAACTGACAGCTATTATAAGACAACTGCCAAAATTAAAACAAGTCATCACCAGCCAGTTATTACAGGACCACAGTGACACCTACACAGTTTAATACACCTTTAGAGTTTAATTATCTAAACAATTCAGCAACTAGCTAAGCAAGCACAAACAATCTGAAAGCTGTGTGGGAAACATTGCTTCCTTCACATCATCCAGCACAAGACAAAAGGCCAGATCATATCAACAAAAACAAATCCTTGTCCTCATTGCTGCTTTGTTAGTCATGTCTCTCGCCTTCCCTTTTTAATTTGCGGAACCATGAAATAAACCAAATCCTTAGAGAGTTTAAAATCGTATCTATTTATTCGTAGCTAGTATTCTTCACAGCTAAGTACATCTGAATGCTCCAATTCTAATTATATTCCCCAACACAGCCATTCTGTCTGCAAATGTGAGCCACACTGTGTAAAACTGTTCAGATAAGTCACAGTATTTACAGTCAGTAAAGAGTACAGTGTTCTACTGCCATTTAGAATAAATAAAATGAAGTATAAAATACTCTTCCAATTACAGTCATTTAGCTAGAAAACGTTTTGGACTTCAGGTTATCTCAAGACTATGCTGTGGCATTAAAACATTGCAACATTAATTAAGAAGAGGTAATATGAAGTCCTTCACTTAAAAATTAGAAGACTTAATTTAAACACCCACAGCCCTTTGTGTATGCTAAATGATGTTTCAATGCATCTGTATCAGTTAATGACCTAGATAAGCTGTATAATCATCAGAGAGCAGAGAGACTGGAGCGACCACAGGATTCCGTGTTAGCCACGTAATGTGCAGGGTCAGCAGCACTCACTGTTGGCTGCCAACAATACAATGAGCTCAATGCCTGCAGCCGCTGCAGTATTTGGTCTGTCTCAACTGCACAATAGATGCCCATGGAGAGGAAGGAGCCCTTGGAAACCTACAGCTTCCACACTGTCGGGGGACTGATTCTATTCAAAAATAAATTTATAATTATCACAAATATTAATCTATTTCTGACTGACTGTGATATACAAGTAGTTCAAATATTTTATGTATCCTACAAAAATAAAAATAAACATAACATATACTATACTAGTTGATTAATGTCACCCCAAGGAAAACATTTATTGTTTTCAGAAATACATATCTAGAAAATTGTCATTTGCGCATGTACAAAAAGAAAAGTATAGTGTTAAGTAAAGGCAATACCGCACATGCAAGCGAATTACACCAAAACATACCACTACCGGTTTCACATTATAGGCTACACCTACGCTTCCGTCTTCCAAAAAAAAAAAAAGATTAAACTTAATGTTTTCAAAGAGAGTGGAAGACAATACTATGATTTCTATGGGATTTAAATAACTAGTTGGTTCTAGTCCGCTAATTATGTAAAACTTGATCGATTTTCGATTCCTCGACTAGAATAAATATAGAGTTTCCGACACTTTAAAAGTCTGCTGCCGTCGGCTGATATGTCAACATCCACAGCTGCCGCCCCAACACCGCTTCTCCCACTACATCATAATTTCCGTCGCAAACACATTATAAGTGACGTCTAAGAAAAAAAAAATCTCAACCCACCTCTGCTGCTTTGTCGCGCGCTAATCTACCACATTAAAAGCACAAGTTTCTCGACGGAAGCCGCCTGCCGCACCGCTTGTTTCCTGTGTTGCAGGATGTCGAGGAGCAGCGAGGCGGCCAACTTTTCTCTGTAGTGACCCGTCTGTCAACCCGCGGCCGGATTATAACACATCTGGCTGCACAACGGGACCGTGAAGACAAAGTTAACACAGAGGGTAAGATCATATAAAAACAGAAATACACGCAGTATCCACAGACAACAGTGTGGTGCACCCCTTCTCCTCCACAGCTGCCCCTGACTTACTGCTCCGACACGACTGACTCAGGTTTCACACACTGGCTCCTCCTAGTCTTTCTCCCACAGCTCAGCGGCTGGAGGAACGTGTCGCTCTTTGTTTAAAAGACCGAGTGGAAAACACACACAAACGTACACGTATAACCCAAAAACTAACTCGTGCTTTAACCATAAGTATAAGTTTTAATCAACGAGGAGCTCGATTTAAAGTCAAGGTTAAGAGCACTTTTCGGCTTTACAAAGTTCAAAGTGAACTTTAGGAGAAATTGTGACGTTAAGGTCAAACATACGTGTAGTTTTCTTAACTTGGCTAACGACAATTAGGTTAGTCAACACACATGATTGCATAGGTGGACGTATCACACACAGATCAACAAGCGAGTCTTCACCTTGTATTCAGAGCCCGTTAGGCTGAACCAGCTGCAAAAACAAACCGAGCAAAAGGCACGGACGAAACATGAGGCTGAATAGTCCAGGAGCACAGCCGGGCTAATTGTGGTTAGGCTAACTAACCGTGGCTGTTGTTAGCTAATGTTGACGACTAAAACGAGCGAGGACACATCTGTATTTACTCCCAAACCTCGGCAACGGTTTCCAAATAAACTATGACTATATTAACTAAACACACACACGTTTATTCATTGTTAACCACCGCAGACTGTATCAAAGACGCCATACTGTGCTATGATAAAGTCACTGAATATCATCAGTAAAACCTGTATGTTCCCATTAGGCGGTGGCCGGCAAATCTCAAATCTCTGCTGCGGAAGCAGCTGGCTCGCTAGCAGCGGCAGCATCATCACCGGCCGGCCCGCACATTCCTGCTGGCATTCACAGAGCCCCACACAAAAACACAGAGAAACTGACTGAGTGGACAGTTTGGATGTTCAAACTTACCCTTGTCAACACAAGCAACTCCGTCCGCCCGGATCCCAGAGGGTTAAAACACTCAGAAATTGAAAAAAGTCAAGGAAAATGTGGAGACGAGCGTCAGCGGGAGCCTCGTCCACTCCCTCCGCAGTCAGATGACTTCAATCCGACTCCAACAGCAGAGACTGGGAAATGTAAGATGGCGGCGCCTTTATATAGCCCGGAGAACACCTCCAGTCGTCACATATCCTGCCGTGAGTACAAATAAAATAGAAACCGAATTCATATTAATCTTCAATTCATGTCAGCCTTACACATTTTATATATATATTTACCACATACAATGACACTTAGTTGCTTATTTGTGAGTTTTAGTTGATTTGATGATGTAAAGTAAACCAAAAATTACTGTATCACTGTCCACGCTAGAGTATGAATACACAATTGAATGAAGTTCCGGTGGAGTAGAAATGGGAAATCCGATCCGATCATGGACTGAAAAACAAAACAATTCCTTTACCTGTAAACAGAGACATATTCACTGAGTTTAACAATCATCACAAATACAGCAGATTACATGAAATATCAGCCACTGAAGGCTACAATATCAGCAGTGTACACAGTAATGAAACGTCAATTCCAAAGACTGCTCTTAGTTTCAGTAGAGTTGTCAGATAGTGATTTCAAATTCAAAAACAGGAAATGTCCATAATCAAACTATAATCAAAAAGTTAGTAAATACATTTGAGGATAAGGAGCTTGGCAGTCAAGCAATAGACACTGAACGTGTGTGGACATTCGGATTGTTGTTATGTATATGTCTAAGTTCAGTAAGCAATTTATTATGTGTGATGAGGTCATAGGAATTAAAGCATAGGTCCTTCAGCAGGTTGAAGCATCTTTCTGATAAATCCGTTTGTCAGTAATTGATTGAAATCCTGATAATTCCTGAAGTGTTTGTGATTGAAAAGAATCAAAGAAGCAACTCATGAGGACCAAAAATCTGAGCTCAGGCAGTTAATTGTATTATAGACTTAACTGATCAAACAGTACATGCGTTGCTAAAGGGATTCTTTCTTCAAAATATTGTACTCCTAAATTAATCAGTAGAAAGCAGATTCAGTCATTAAAATTATTAGTGATCTATGGGCATAACCGAGGTCCTTTTAAGAGAAAAGTGTGATCTCTCTTTTATTCTAAGATCACAGCGTTGTGGCTATTAATTTTCAGTCGACTTTCTATTTGGCGCCGTAGAAAGTGAGTTTAAATATGCGTTACAAGGCCTCTAGTCCGTGTTTGGTCGCTCTGTGTCTGTATTATAAAAGATAGAGAGCAGGTAGTATGCTACTTTTACATTATCCTTTCATTCTAAAGGTAGCAATGTCATGGACAACAGAGGGAAAGTCCTTCTTCTCATCTGCCTGTGGGCCCATCTCTAATTGAAAATGGACAGCGTAGCAGTCCCTAGACAGAACATATGGAGATTACATCAACACACTATACACAGTATGAAAGCACATCACCTAGTGTGAGTCCAACCTGTGTCATTAGATTGCAGCACTGACATTGTTGCAGGAACTGTGGGTGATTTATTTTATTTTGAATGGCTTTCTAGCCACAGTAAATAAAAAAAAATCCCGCTGTCAGTCAGTTTGATATATAACCACAATTTGCGAAATCCAATGACTCAGTTTATGTAGTCATGTGATTTCACAGGAGCTTGCAATGTAATCAAACTGGCTGAGTTGGTGGCACAGTGTGCGACTCAAGAAAACAGGATGATAGAGGACTGAGTTGCAGACATTTTGATTATATTTCAAAATGTGTATCAGTGGAAGGATAGTGTGATTGGTGGACCATGTCTGGGTAGATCTGAGTTGTCCTTGAGCAAGAGACAGCCTCCATCGTTCTTGTATAACAAAGTACACTTGTAATAGTCTTTATAAACTGCAGCAGACTTGCCTCTCTATGAGTGAAGCAGAGTTTACCAAACCTGAACACAGCATTCCTAAACACTGGCCTCAACCATTCTGAGCATGTAGCTGGTTTATTTGCTAATTATTTTAATTCTTTTTTTGTGGGGGGTGTGTGGTATTTTTTTTTAATTGCTCTCAGTAATGTTTGACCTGATGGAACTGTGTTAAATCATGATGCAGAATGCTTACTGGCTTGGGGGCCTTCAAAAATAGTAATTGTCTCCAATAAATATATTATTAATCAAAAGGGTATGTTATTTAGACCATAAATGCAAAAGCACAAGGAACAAATAGTGTAAAATCTATTCATTTAATAAAGACAATAGAGGATTGTCAAGGTTTCAACAGAGGGTGCAGCTCTGCAGCTGCAGAGCTGGGTTAGTTCCTAGTTTCTTTCAAGTTTGAAAGAAAAGCAGATTGTCACCATTTTGTAATCAATATAGAATCTGTGACTCCCCTCTTCATGAAGCAAACTGTCCATATCTTCAGGGAATCTGTTTTTAAAGTAATTTGTGTCTGCAGCTACAAAAAAAAAATCAGATCACATTCATGTAATTATTCATATAGGTTGTGTTGCTCTGCAAGATTTAGATTTAACAGAAGTTTCTTAATGTTTCTGCACACAGCCAAAGATAAGAGTTTATATTAAGCAAGGAGAAGAGATGGGAGGTTTGACGAGTTAGTCTTTATTTCTGCTAAAAAATCTGGATCCAAAACTGACTAGTGATTTTTTTTTCTCTCAGTGTTAGAACAGTTAGACAACAAGTCAATGGTGGAGGGGTAGAAAGTAAACCACGTACAGTGTATACAATAGACATTTTATTTTAAGACAAATTAATAAAGAAACCTCGCATGAGCTGGACAGAGGCCCAGAAAAATCTTGTTTGCAGTAAGTGATAGCTTTCAACGAACACAATCAAATTATATTTATTTAGGCCTTGGATGATTCACTTGAGGAAGTATATTTTTCCAGGTTTTCATAGGGAGTCAGGTAATAGATTTGAATATAATCTGGTGTTTAACCTAATGTGGGTCAAATTCAATCCTCTCTATCCCAGTTTGACAGAGTTGAACTCTCAGCTCAGGAACACATGAGGTTAAGCATCCAGTTTTGTTTGATCCTGTGGAGATCCTGCCAGAGATTAATCCATAATGCCAGTGAAATGGCCCCTCGTCCAACAGGCTGTGCTGAAATTACACAGATTGTTCTGTTCCCAAACACGCTGGGGCTCTCCAGTGTACCCAGTGTTGTGCCACTTCAGGGACCCCACACAGCACTTGTTCTTCCAGCTGGAGAGGCCGTTTCATGTTCCATCATGGCAGCAGGAAGACTTTAGTGGAGTAGTCACACCTGCAATTTATGAGATAAATGCAGAATGGTGTAAACATTAGGATGACAAAGGTTAACAATCACGTTGCGATTATAAAATGAATAGTATAAAATAAAGTAAATAAAGTATAATGTAAATAAATAAGATGAAATAGTCCACAGCCTTATTTGTGAAGCAGATTAAGAATTACAATACATACCATCACCAGCACATATCACCAGACTTTAGGGGATTGCATACATTACTGGTTGCTTGCACCATGCAAATAAATACACACCTTGACAGAACCAATTATCTTGACTTGCGCACTCATCTGGCTGAATGTATGACTGAGAAGAAACTACATGGATGTGTATGTGCCTTCTGGTCTCACTAAACATAGGACAATCCAACGATAACACAGAATCCAGGACAACACAGATAACACAGAAACAGGAAGGTTGTAGTCTCCCTGAGGGTTTATACTCACAAAGCAAGCACAGGTCAGATTCAATATCTGCTCCTATTGGCTAAAGCTTGAGAGTAGTGTGTGTATATAATCTCACTTGTGCGCATGGATGCACTGATTTACATACGTGCTACCTTCTTTATGTGCAGTTAGGTCTATGTCATATGTACATCCCAGTAAATGTGTCTTCCTTAAATACATCCTATGTTGATATATAGCTATGTAAAGTTTATGGTATTATCTCACTGTGATGCATCGCTCTCTCTCTCTCTCCTTCTATACACACAAACATATATAAATATGTATATGCAGTGCCACCTACAACTCGTGGAACCATCTCCTTTGTTATTTTTGTAAAAATACGATTATGAGACCAATGTTCTAAATTTCCGCATCACACTTCCTGGTATTTACATCTAAATTTACATCTAAACACTCAGGACGTAGCACTGCTTGTTTGAAACCACCAATGTCTCCGTTGAGAATAAGTATTGAACATGTGACTGTTGATTCTTGTTGCTGAACTAAATTGTTTAAACATTAAATAGCTCTTGATTTTCGCCTTTGGTTTTACCTCTGAAAGCTGCTGTTGTTATAAAGGATAAATCAACATCAGGACCAGGAAGCTGTCAATGGGAGAAAAGCTATTTTGAAGCTGAGAGGAGAGGGAGAAGCAATCAGAGCCAACACTGGCCATAGCCAATACAATGAAAAAAAGGGTACTTTGGTAAAATATACATGATCCAGAACATACAAGCTCTGTGAGGTGGAGGTGTTGGACTTGTATATAGCTGCTTCTGGAACAAGCTCACTAATCTTTATTGAAAGTATAAAAGAATCAATATGTGATAGAGGCATGAAAAGCAAAGGTCATAAAAGAAACGGTTTGGTGATGTTATAGGTTTAATGCAGTTAGGTTAATCCGACCAACTGAATATAATTAGGTATAATATTTATAATATTTACATATTATTTTTATTTAATGTATTTATACTCAAACAACCACATTTACATACATATTTATTTATATTTGTTGTATATGTATATATATATATTTTTATATATATACAGTATATATATAAAAAATATGTGTGTGTGTGTGTGTGTGTGTGTGTGTGTATTCCTAAGTAAGAGAGACTGCATACAAACACAAAATCCCAAGAGAGCAAAATGCCACACACACATACACTAGGCCAAGGTCTGAGGGGTGTGGTTCCTTTCTCTAGCTGTGAAAGAAAGGGGCAGGACAGAGCTATAGATAGGGGCAGACAAAACAAATACCTCCTCACGCATAGGGACACACGCACACTGCAGCTGTAGTCAGGTCAAGGAATTGCTGCTGACACAGAGCACAGAGAAGGAATGTTTGTTTTGGTCCGACTTTCTTGTGGAGGGCTGTAACTTATGGCCTTCTAGAAAAATGACCCTTACAGCGCTGGACAAATCAAACACACAGTGGGGATCAAACACACAGTGGGGACAGGACTGTAAATGTCTCAATCTGTGACCACTTTCAAACTACACATTTATTGTGTCGTAATATACCCACTTAAAATGTAAACATGATTTTTTTTTAAATTATTCCACTCAAGGGATATTTGGACCTAGTATATTCCATATACAATACAACCTTGAATGTGAATAAAAACTGTTGATGAATTACATTTAGGTAAACTTTTGGCATCAAGCAGCACTGGCAATTAATGTTTGCTGTTGTATTAAGTTTTGAGCACAATGTGAATTGTTAATATACAGAATATGCAAACACTGGTTCATCTGAACATCTGATGTACAGGGCTGTAAATGCTTCTCTTTTTTGGACATTGTAAAATATGACATTTAAAGTTACTTTAATCAAAACTGAAGTGTAATTTGTCAAACATGTGTAATCCATTGTGTGAAGAGAAGCTAGAGAAGGACACAGAAATCCTAAAAAAGGTGAGATGTCACTGCAGGGATGAGACTCTGGCAACAGTGGGAGTATGAGGATTGGACAGTATAGGACGATATAGGGAACAATGGGAAGGAAACACCTGACAACATTGGCAGAGCAGCATAAAAGATGAAGAGGACCAGTGAAGGCAGTATTAGGAAGCCATTCTGCAAAGTGCTGAATGTAAACTGAATCGACAGGATTTTGTGGTGCTAAACTAATACAGGACACACAAACCTTATTTCAGCAGAGCCAAGTGGGATTTCATATTGACACCATTAGACATCCACTACATCCCCTACTCATTTAAAACAACAGGCAGGATGACAATTCACCTGCCTTCTATGAATCCTGTAGTATTACTGTGTGGTAGCCAGGGATCAGTCCCTGCATCCATACTGCATTAGTGGTTGCCATGGTAAAAGTCCCCCATCCCGCATCTATCCTGTGCAGACAGAGGAAACACTCATGCTGGTTTCTGCCAGAGGAAATCGAGGGTCTGAGAGTCAGACTCAGGCGAAACATGGAGACAGCTATTCACAGCTACACGGTGCAGTGGTGTAATTGTGATTTAACTATAAAACCATGCTGAGATTTCTTGCACCGTATCCATCACACCTTTACAGCGAAGCGCAATTTGACAACTAGCAAAACAAGCTTGAGCACAAGGAAGGTCGTGATCTGTATTCACAGCTGGCTGTTTCACTCTTATTCTGTCTGAAAAGAAAAAAAATGCTTTTACTTTCCCCTGGACAGACAGACAGAGGGAGGGAGAACATGAGCTGGATATCTGGATGTATGCACTGAGCAGTCACATTGGCTCCTTACATTTCATGATATATCGCATGATGTCGTGTTTAAATTAAACTCAGCATGTAGAGATTGTGGAGCTGAAGGGTATAAAGCTGCTAAAGTCATTTATAACGTGGATTATCGCTAACAGCTGCCCATTAAAACCACTCACATCTGGGTTTAGATGCAATTTGTGTCACAAACACAGCAGGACAGAGTGACGGTCAATATTATTCTGACATCATTATGAAGTGAGACTTAACGTCTACAAGCAACGAGGAAGTGTGAATGTTAGTTTGATTGGAAATAAGAGAAGATGTTAAATTTCAAATAGTGCTCGAAAGTGATTTTTATCCACAATATAGCAGGTTGAATAAACAAAATTTAACACAAATGGCACAATGCTAAAATGATGGCAGCAGATATTTCTACGTTTCTGTGTTTCTACAGCTGTTTGATGTATACAGAAAGATAAAACGTAAAAGTTACAGAAGTCATTAAAAAAAACACACATCTTCTAAAATAAAATTACATCGTTTTATTATAATAATAAACAATGTTGTAATAAATGCTATTCGCTTATGTATGGAAAATCTTACCAGCTCAAAGAATATGTTTTAAATAGAAAAATTAAATCACGTAAAAGTCAGCAAGTAAAAACAACAACAACATTGTTTAATAGGATGATATTGACATCGTGAGCCACGAGTCCAAATGATTATGCTAAATTACTCATAACGTTACACAACAATTCAATAATTATATTCCCTTTGGCCCCAAAAAATTCAAGCAATAAAATAAAACAGCTGTGTCACATTTATATCAAATCATCTTCCTGCAGCATAAAACAACATCTTATACGGACGGCTCCAGTTCGCCTCCACCTTAATCAATTTAGGAAGCCAATTTTCTTCCAAACGTTTCAATATCGAGAAGGACAAGCTTGTCGTATCTTTCGTTTTAAAAGTGAATACCATTAGCAAATCAATTGCAGCTCCTATTCGCGTTTAGAATGGGTTGAATTGAAAATGACTTAAATGAATTGATTGCCTCCCACTTGTATGCAAAGCCTGGTTCACTCACACCAACCTATATATAGATAGAGAAAAGCCATTTCTTGAACAAATTATTTGGAATTGGCCTTTAAAGTTCTCCACTCGCTCTAAAGCAGATTATAAGACAATAATATCAAGGTGGCCAATAGACGACCTCGAGCATGACTGATCCTCGGCATTTCTGACCCCATGTGTGTGTGTGTGCGCGTGTGTGTGTTTTTCTTTGTTCATGATTGGGGGGAAATGCATGGCATAGACAGCAAAGGTGGACAATAAACAACAGACAGAATGAGAATTGGTCGTATTAAATCCCCCCGACACACACAAATACATTTCTGTTTACATAGACAGTTAGGACAGCACCAATAGCTCAGGCCTTAATAAAAACTAAGAGGAAAGTATGGAGTTGGTCTAGTGATAATTTTTTAAAATATCTCTATATGTCAGCTCAATGCTACTTGAGAAACTATAGAAAATAACGAAATTTGATCATTAGCCACGATGACAGTACACCACTGGGTAAAGTGTATACCTACGGATTGCACATGTAACGTGGAGATAAGAAATAGACAGTGATAAAATATATGGTGAGATGTGAGTGTTTTTAACCTGTAGAGATAAGAGATGGGGAGCATGTTAGTAATAGTGTCAATAAATATGAAAAAATACTATTTTGATTACCACGAGAAGTCTGATCAACAGATCAATGATTTTAATACATCTAAAGGTTTATTATTATTTTCGTATGCATCACAATTCCTACAATTCCTATAGTGTAGACCTTATTGCTGTATTACTGACCTTACCGCTGTACTACAGTGGTATACAGCATTGGACATCAACTCAAATTATTTGTCCTGGATTTCAGCTTGTTTGTATAAAGTATATAAATATAATTTATGGAAATCGTGCAGAACTTGTTTATATAAAAAATAGAAAATTTGCATTAGCGTTGTAAGAGCAAACTAATGTGTTAGGTGATTATTCAGTGCTTGATTACATAATCATATATGCTTATGATCATGAGAGATAGAATCAGATGGACAACCGCTATAAAAGCAGTAACTCAGTGTGAAGTTTGAGGTCAAGATCAACACTTCCATTTAAGACAATATCACATTTAGCAGTATAAAAATAAATCAATTAAAAATAAATGACAAAATGCACATTTTATGATCAATATATTTGATTTAGCACACAAACTGGATTTAATACAGAGTACGATGTTATCGCACTTGAAAGCTAGTGGAGGAGCTATGACATTCAAACACATCACATCTCTTTCAAGTATTAGACATTTCATACAAACAGTGAGTGGGGCAATTAATTAAGCACGGCTATCTTACAATTAATAATACTACTACTACTTCTACTACTACTACTAATAACACTAAATCATTTATGCTATTGATGAAATTACAGAATTTGAAGCATTTAGTCATTTTGGTGGTTAAACTGTCTGAAAAAAAGTATTTTTTACATTATCAGGTTATTTTAGTAAAAATTACATTTACAAGACATTTTTGATTGTAAACTGGATCTTATTGTTAAACAGTCTATTGACCTGAAAAACTTAAGCATAAGATAATTATTAGCATTATTGTGACCTCATCTAAGGCCTATATACAGTGCATTATGTTGTAAAGTTTTAAAATATGTATGTCACCTTTAAATTTCGTTTAATTTCCTTCCTATATAATAATACTGATAATACTGCAGTTTTATTTCTTTGGATATTAGATATTATCTGACACAATTTTCAAAATAATTGATTTTCTATCATATTTTTAGTGTTCTGTTTAAAGGTACAGTAGCTCATGGCATTTAGGGGCCAGAAATTGCAATCCTCCATTTTTGTGAAGTCTTTGCATTGTGTATTATAGAACCACTCTGCCAACTTTCATGCTTTTATTAAAAAAGATTACACAGCGATTTTGCACAAACTCCTCCCTGCTATTGTGAGAAAGTCTAAGAAAACAAATCAGTATCGTAAGAAAATCTAAAGTGACAGAGGCGGCGCAAGCTTGTAAACAATGGTTATGGTTGCCACTTTGGCTGTGTGTCTCACTGACCACTCCGTTAATCCACTTAACACACAATGGACAACAGAACCACTGATCCGGTGGATCGCCACCTTGCAGGATACATTTCTAGTTAGTTTATTAATTTAAAAAAATGTATTTCACTGTTTCACTGCTTATATAAAATTATCACTTTTGACATAAATATGAGCAAATTTGACAAGGGTGTGTTCTGAGTGATAAAACCAGGCTTGGTCAGACTCCGTTATGGTCTCAGTAATTTTTCACGGTGTCTTCTCCCTCTTCTCAGCTCAGCATTACCTTAACAAAGGCTCTCTCTCTCTCTCTCTCTCTCACACACACACACACACACACACACACACGAACATATACGTATACTCCAACAGTGTGGCAGACAGGGAGACAAAATGGCTGAATAGTGATGGAGGGGCTATGTGTTCCTTTATGTGTCGACTAACCAGCCAGCACTAACATGTGTCAACACTACACTCATTGTTCGAAGGACAGAGGGAAAAACTAACACTCTTTTGATAACCAAACAACGAATTAGGAACAAATAAATACAGTTTCACCCACTGTAAAAAAAAACCAAACAAACAAAGAAATATTCGATCAGGACAATAGCTCTCACAGGGAAATATGATTTAAGCAAATGTCAGCAGTTGTTTTTGGGTCGTAGTACAGATTTTTTTAAAACTAAGATCATTTCTTGAATGCTGTATGTGAGCTACCAGTGGAGAGTTTATAATGGCAGCTCCACTGTGACAGCAGAATACTGCCTGACGGCTACCTTTTGAAGCCTGCTGCCGCAGCACTGATATTCTCCACCACATGCACACTTACAGTGTCATCAGTATTCTGCTAAACCCGCCTCTCTCCACTTCGGCTGGATTTTCCTTCATACAAATGACAGCTGACATCATCCTCAATGTGAAAATAATATTGCATATAACTGAAGCCAACCCACACCATATTATATTATATACAAGATAGATAGATAGATAGATAGATAGATAGATAGATAGATAGATAGATAGATAGATAGATAGATAGTCTTTTCCTTTTCTAATATTATTTGTTATATAGGAGATGGAAAATAAGACTGTGAGAATACAATACAGTAATTGTGTAATTATGATTTGATTTTGCATCACTAAAATAAAACTAAAAACGAAGAAAAGAAACCTAACATTTTAGCAATAACACATTGAATTTTTTTAGACACTTACATTTTTAGTTAATGTGCACATTATTGCATTCAGTGTCAACATAGTGCATGAAGGACAGAGAGATGGAGAGTACAAGTAGTAGAGAGATAATGAACCTGTGTCTGCTACTGCTACATAGGCAATCAGTAACTAACTTTGTGAATAATCAAGGCTTGGCAAGCTCAAGAGGGAGAGGGGGTGAGAGAGGAAGAGAAAGAGGCAGTGACTATAGCACCAGTCTCTAATCCTATCAGTCCGGTCCATGGTGTGCATGTGTGTGTGTGTATGAGAGAGAGGGATGTTTCTTTAGCACCGCTCCCACTGTGAGTAGTGAAAAGCAACCTGAAATCAAAATCAAAAATGCATCTGTGTTTGTGTTTATCGCACAATGGCCGACCTCTCATTCAGGCCTCTATACATCTGGATCATTCTCAGCAGCTCTGTCTCTTTCTGCCTGACCATGTATTTCTGGGGGTTGATTTTGTGCATGTGTGTTAGATTTCAGTGTTTTCTCCTTTAAATGGTTTTCTCTTTAGGCATTGACTCTCAGCTGCACTAAAAATGATTTAAGTGTTCATGCAGGTTAAATAGAGTAAATAAAAATACTGTTATGGGTTTTAGGGTCCAGTGTGTGGGTGTAGTCAGAGTGTTGTTACACGGACTGTGCATTTATTGAAGTAAGTCTAGTAAATACAGCTTCCACTGTAAGGATGTATATGTAAAGATTACATTTAGAGCTCACAACTGATGACAGCTGAAATATATATGAACCAATAAACCTGATAAGTAGGTAACAGTGGTGCTGAACAGAGGTAATAACGTATTTTTCAAAGCTTACATTATACATTATATTGTTATGTAGGTCCATTATTTTGTTTATCGCCTGTATACTGTATATCCATACATATCTGTGTGTCTGTTACTCACACAGCAAGGACTGGATTGGAACAAGTTACTTTTGCTGTGTGTATGCATGTGTCTCTGTCTGTCTGTCTGTGTGTGCATGTGTGTGCATGTGTCTCTGTCTGTCTGTCTGTGTGTGTGCATGTGTGTGTGTGTGTGTGTGTGTGTGTGTGTGTGTGTGTCACAAACATGCTAACACATATCTAGTGCATGTTAAAATCAGTGGGGGGATGACAACCCTCTCTCCACCTGTCCACAGCATCAGCTGTTCTGACACACACACACACACGTACACGCGCACACACACACACACGTGCACACACAATCTTACCTACAAAGCTTATGTAACTAAAATACAGAATAAATAACTGTGGTCAATGTCTTATTCGACAGCCACTCACATTAACACTGGCCTAAATGTACAAAGAATCAAAAATCTGCACTTTGGAACAGATACAAAGACAGAACAAAAACCACAAACAGCACGGTAAAGTAACCCTAACAATATAAGAACAACGCAGTAAAGAAGCAAAAATTACAAAGCTCTGTCCTCTGTCTCCCAAAGCCGTCCACTCCACAAAAGCATATTTCTCGCCCTCCATCTTACAGCTGGCTGGCTACCAGGCAGACAAAGAGAGAGTACTGCAGTGTGCAAACACACTGACGTAGCTGGCTTCTTTCGTGGTGGAGACTAAGTGTGTGTGTGCGTGTGTGTGTGTGTGTGCTTCTACAATTTATGGAATGATGTAAATGTGCATTGATGCATGATGCAAATATGCGATATAAATATGTACCTTATATTATTTGGATTTGTGCCTATGATGATAGAAGGTTTCTTGTAGTTTTATGTGTGACTATGCTGCAAGTTTGTCTTATTGCATATATATTATACCTATATAATTACTCTTTTTGTTGATATGTTTAGTTTATATCTTCTCTGTTATCCTCACCATTTCTGGGTTCGCTCTTCATCCTCCCTTCCTCCTTTCGAACTATGTACCTCACCCCTCCCCCTCCTCTCCTCTCCTCTCCTCTCCTCTCCTCTCCTCTCCTCTCCTCTCCTCTCCTCTCCACAGATTGTAAATAAAAATGCATTGCCATTTTAATTTTTCAGTCTTTCCCTTCAACACTGTCTTTTAACTGCCTCCACAGACATACAGAGGAAAGAAACACCTCTAGTGTCTCTGCGCAGAAACAACACATGTTCATGCAAATAGATTTTAGACATACAACCTACAACTTTTCTGCTAGTTATAGTGATAATACTAAAATGCGCCTGTACCATAACAATACGTGTATTCATCTGTAAAGAATTAAGGATGAAGAGATTCCCAAGATTCATTAGTTATCCTGGTGATAGCTTTTCTCTATGACTGTGAATATTGCTCACATTACAAACTCAGTTATTTCAGCCAACAATCTACATAATTATTTTACCTGAATGCACCAGCTGTTGCATCACAGTACCAGAATCCTGAGAGAAGTCTCCACAACACAAGTCACAGTGATGTGTTTAGTCTGTATGGTGCAGATGCTCACCTTGTGTGAGGAAGTTGCAGGCAGGTTAAACGGCTGTCCGTGTGATGGGGGCCTGCAGGCTGACATGTCTGTGCTCCTGTTTTACACAAACTAAAGGCAGAGACTCAGATAAACCTTAAAACCCTGCCCCAGCCAACCAGAGGAAAATTATCAACACGTCGACAGACGAGGTGATGAGGGGAGGACAAACAGAAAGCAGAAACACGCAGCCACTTCACTGGTCCAACTTGAAACTTTGAGAACAGGAGCAACAGATGCAGTGGTGGTGTATTGTTGAGGGTATTAGGATGAGGGACACCCCGAAATCTCCCCCACGGTGTGTATGCGTTTGTTTGTGTGTGTGAGTGTGACAGCAGGGAGCAGCTCAGCGCAGGACGCCGCACGCAGCGAGGGGCCATTAGACATGGTGGGGTGACCCACATAAAAGACCCGCACACACATACACACACAGGCATGAACTTTTCCTTTTTGCAACCAATGTGCCATGATAACCATACCAGGATTCTTTAGCATTGGGTTTTAGCATGGCTATTGTCACATGGTTCTCACAGTGTAGGACCCGAAGGCAACTGCTGGTTCACTGAGCCTCTGTGTATTCATTGGAAATCAGACAATCTCTTTTGAGTGATTAAAACACATTCCTTAGTTTCCTGAGTGGAACGTTTTCAGTGTCTTGTTCTTCTGCAGCTTGTGTTGTTGCTTGGTGCACGAAGTCTCAACATGCAGGCTGCACATGCTTTTGCTGTGGAGGCTGATTTCTGTGCTGGGTTGTAGTGATAGGATAATGAATATAAGGGTAAGGAACAGTCACACAACTGACAAGGTCCCTCAGACACTGTCTCTAGAGAAAATAGGTTCACAAGACACACAAGATAAATGTTCTCTTGCATACATGTTGTGTAGTACTACATTACTGACTGTTGTATAGGTGTTCGCGTGTGCACCGATCTCAAAGTTTTAGAAAACACATTTTTCCTTTTTACTGCATGTGCAGCTTCTTGTAAATTGTTACTTTACGTTAAATAGTAGCAGCAAGGCTTTATTAGTTCCACAATGGGGGAATGCACACATACATTCTTATATGCAGATTTGTTTCCATTTAATAGCATTTACCAACCCAAACACAGTGCAATATACAATACATCACCTTTCAGAGCACTTGCCAGATGTGTTAATGTGGTGAAAACTGATTTGCAGTGCATTTTCAACATGGGATATAAATGTTATTATGTTGCTGCATAAAAAAGGTTAGTGGATAACTGATGATTAACTTTCTGTGATTGTAAACCATTGGGAACAAATCAGAATTTGCCTTTAGTTATGAAATTGTCCTATCGGGCTGATATATTGTACACCAAGGCCTGAAGTACATCTTGAGTGTGTGTCATTTAAGTGCTCCAATACACAATGTGTGGCTAAATGTTTTACTGGGTGCCAACACAAGGGAAACGTTTGAGACAAGCCAACAGTAAACATTCTGCCCCCAGTGATCTATGTCATTATTTTTTAGTCTGTGCTAGAATGTTATTCGTACACTGATTTATAAAAACATGTATATGTACTCACACTGCCTATATGCTATGTGGCATACTTTCAGCATCACAAGCCTAATGAGTAATTTGTATATGCTGAGGCAGCGTCAGGTTCTGCAGTGACTCAAACACAGTGTTTGTGTTCTGTAATAAATCTTGAGCCATGTCCCTTTTTCTCTCAGATAATTATATTTGGCTGCACAGCTCCACTTCCTCACAGTGCTTCTCTGCAGACAGATTGTTGAGTTGGTGAGTTGGCCTGCAGTTCTGAAACTCTCCTTCTTTCATTATCCTTATCTGTCTCCTGCCCCCACCACACACACACACACACACACACACCGTGTAGCTGCAGCAAATCCCTCTGGCAAAATGTGTGTAAGTTTGTGTGTGTGTGTGTGTGTGTGTGTGCGCGCGCACAGCAGGGAGTTGCCAATTACAGCAGTGATTAAAACCCACTAGTGTGGAAGGAGAGGGAGGGAGGAAGAAAGGAAAAGAAAGGGATCTGGACAGATATTCAGACAGAGGCAGATACTATAAACAAGGCCATAGAGTGTCCCCCATGTGCAGCCTTTTCCATAAACACTACACAATGATAGAGGTTGTGATAAGTCAAAATTTCAATCATGAGAATCATTGTAAACGTGAGATCATTTTTGTCAAAGTCAGCATCCTTATTATAGAATGGGTAATGTAAGATCATTATAGCCATAGTGCATTCCATCAAGGAACAAAAAAAGGCCACATTGACGAAACATGCCAGGTCCATCCATCTGCAGATAAAGATGTGCCACAACATCATGTTGTATTTCTGCACCGGAAACATCATTAAGAGTTCAAGAAAGATAATTATATTATGAAACAATGCATATATCTTTCAATCATTCATATGAGGATGAAGAATTAAGAAAGAAAAAGAGGATGAGGAAAAGATGGGTGACAGAAGGAGAGGAGGACAGAAGTGACACTATCAATAATACATAGTCTTGTCATCTAATAGTTTTACAGTTGTTAGGAGTGTTAATGAAATTTTAATCACAACAATGTTATAGACTTAATGTAATGTGTATCTATTATACCTATTATACTTATTATTATTTATCATTCTATTATAATATGTGACTCTAGCTGAACCTACCTTAAGTATTAGTATCAGAGGAGGTTGGTGTGTAACTGAAGGCTCAGTCATTATCATTAGTCATAGTAAGTTCAATTTTGAGCATAAGGCTTTTCTGGGTCTAAAGGGCCTGATTTGTGTTCACGTGTACTAATAGAATTCAACTATTATCCCTCTTACTGCGTTATTTAGGGCTCACTTTGTCAACGACATCATATCATAACCTATAAATAAATAAATCACCGTGGGTCAGACTGAAAGCTGCAGTGGCTAAAACACTCTAATGGAACAAATCAATCACCAGTTTGCTCCATGCAGGGCTGGACAGAGAAAACCATCATGTTTCCTTAGCACATGACATGAAGTCATGCACTGTATTTATGTCATGTCAGATGTGTCACAAATACACACTAATAAGTGAGTAGAACCATCAATGTCACCCTCCTGCTGTACTTACATGCAAGAGACGTGATATATTTGTGGGCCTAGCAATCACCTGCCATCACAGGTTGAAACTAAATGTAAATAATTTAACATTTTATTTAAATTATGAGAACAATATTGTAGATGCAGTTATACTGCAACTTTTCAACATACATGAAAATGACATGATTTACTGACAATTCAGACCATGGTTACTTCTAAACTGAGGAAGTTACAGGTAAGAAACAAAACAATGTTGCTGCCTGTTTATGAAGTGAGATGTATAGATGGCTATAGAAACATCTATAATATGGCTATTGTATATGTATCCATACGCAGTAGAGCATAGAAAGGTTATTTAAGCTGATATAGCCCTTATAATTGGGTAAGTAAAGCTTAACCTAAAGATACTGTGTTTTTCTCAAGAAGATCTGACAAATGCCATTAACTTAAAAGCTATTTACTGAGATTCGGCCTGTTTAACGCAGCCGTTGTCTTGAGGACAGATCATGGTTCATAAACTCACTTTCAATACAAATTTGATATTTCGCAGCTCAAAGCTGAATTAAAAATCCTTGATTTATTTTATTCATCATATCGAAAGCCAGGCAGCCTCTTTCTAATGAAGCCAGTGGACAGTTTGATGTTTGTATGCGGTTGTGTGTGTGGTGTGGTGTGTGTGTGTGTCTGGAGAGTGGCAGGTGAGTGAGCTATCTGCAGTGCTCACACATTCACCCCCTGCTGTGTTTAATCAATACTATTCTGAATGCCAGCCTTCACACATGCACAAATGCACACACATACACACTTTACAATACCTCTCTGTGAGACACCACGGGAATATTAAGTATGAGCAACTTTATACATCAGTGTATATACCACACACACAGACACACACACAGACACACTCACACATATAAAAGTAAATGTGTACATTTATTTGTGTGCTTGTGTGGATGTGTGATATGTATGAGTCCATAACGGACAGAGCTTGTTAATTCTAGCCCACCGTGTCCACTGGGACAGTGGAATATCAAGATTGAACATGTGTGTGTGTTTTGGAAAGCTTCTTGAGGAGACTCAAGATCGATTTAGGTTCAACCAAGATGGAGGGAAATAAAGGGTAAATAATAAAAGAGAATGATATCTTCACAATGTTAATTATGATAAACATTACTTTTCTTCTGATTTGTATTATTATTGTTGTTGTTGTTACAGTGTTGTCCTCTTTCCTTGGTGGAACTCACCTGATGAATTGTCTATACTCTTTATGTCTGACTTTGGTAGCTGATAACTGAAGGTTAAATGCAGTCAAATGTAGCCAAAGGCTTTTGCAGGATGGTCCTTGAAAGAAGGAGCCCTGCCCACTCTACAAGCTTCTATAGAAATACATAGCAGGATGGTCAATACACACATTAAATGATAAGGACTGTATAAAATTGCCTGTATTTATTTAACAAAACGTTATTCTGATATAAATATATAATTATTGATATAAATATTGTGTAATTTGAAGTGATACAATTATGTGCACACATGTTTATGTTTTAGTGTTTTCAGATTGAGAATGATTTCTTATTTTTAGGAATAATTTAGTTATATTTCAAATATCTGTATATTGATTTAAAGCTAATACTTGCACAATATTCATGGTATAATTAGAGTAGGTTGCAATCAGTTAATATGCTGTCTAAAATCCTTGGGCTCAGGGATGTGTGGGTCTCACAAGCTATTTATGAGCTGTTTTGAAGACCCTTCATCCCATCACTGCTGCCTGTCTCCACCGTGTGAACATAACTAGTTATAAAAATCTGAAAATGGGCTGCTTGTAGACGGGGATAATTAAGGCAAACATGGAGTCCCCCTCCCTTTCAGCACGTTTTCCGTCCCTCCTGACACCTTGATTTCCCCCTCATATACCATGTCTGCAGCCCACCTCTCTCTCTTTCACACAC